>JAFNEN010001708.1:0-17393 GCA_019343175.1 Oedothorax gibbosus | reverse complement strand
AATAGCTATTTATGCAATATGTAAAAGTACCTTTTTAAAAAATTGAGTGAAAAAAATGGCACTTTTTTTTAAAAAATTTACTTTTCACCCCGTGTTTCATACACCATTTTTTATATTAGTGAAAAAATCAATCTCATTGGTTCAAAAAAAATTTTCACGTGCTAATTTTTTTACGTAAAGAAGATCGTCATCGATAAATCTCTGGAACTACAAAAGGCAAACTTATTTTTTAGTTTAAAGTCAAACATTTGAAACATGGATACTGATTCAAAAATAAAAAAAATAATAACATTCACGCGCATAATATTTATAAATAAAGCAGATCACTAAAATTTCTGTATTTATGAATATTATAAAATAGAAATTTTATTTGAAATGTTGGCATCTTATGAAAAGAGTGAAAAAAAGTACTTTTTTTCACTGTTTTTTGGGTGAAAAAAGAAATTTTTTTTATCACTGTTTCTAAAAAGTATAACTTTTCGCACGCGTCTGATATTAAATTATAGTGTAAAAATGGATTTTTTCAGGGCAATTTATAAAAAATATTTTTTATGGATAAATAAAAGGAAATAGATTGTTATGAATAAGTATACTAAAATTTATATTTATCAATCATTTCAGGGGAAAATATTTTTTTGTACAGTATTCTTCAGCTTTATTTTTGGATAAATTTTATGAAGTAAAAACTCCCTATTTATGCATAAGTATTCCTCTTTATCTTAAAATTCTTACTATTTGTAAACATCAATTAAATTAAATTTTGAAATAAAATTAGAATCGATTTTAGTAAACTAAGATAAAGCATAATAAAGTCAAAACCTAAGAAAGAATAAGTAGGTTTTTGAAACAGAAACTGTTTCTTAGAAAACCGCACCAATACAAAATTCAAGAGTTCTGGGCATTTAGCTCTATATTAAACTTTAAAACATCAGAGAATTGGCTCTTTTCTTTTTTTAATTACCTATAGTTTTATTTTAATGTCGGAAATAAATTTGATATGTTTCCCTTTATTTGTTTTAAATAATTTAACATCGAAACTAGTTAAGTATATAGGGTCCCTCTTCACTGGTGACCCAGACGTTTATTTGTTCTTGAGGTTTTCCCCCAAACTATCGTCCTTCACTGCGGCAAATTGCTGCATTCTGAGAGGAGCCTTTTGATCTCCCACATTTTGTCCGCCATCATGGGGAATTTTGAAAAATCGTCCCCAAACTTTTGAAAAATACTTGACATATAATTCCAATCTTTGTAACCAAATTTTTAAAAAAGGGTTTTCCCCCTCGCCTTTTTTTTTTCCAAGCTCCTCATTTCACAAAATATGAGAAGGGTTTTTATAACCCATTTTTCCCAAAAATTTTAGTATTTTTGAGTTTTTTTCATTTTCAGTGCCTCAAAAATAGAAATAAACTTTCCTTGTTTGGGCTTTTTTAACTTGGGCCCCTTTGGGAGGGCTTTAAAAGGGCCGACATTGCGAAAAATTTCCCCTGTCTCGAAAAAACCCTAAAAAACGTAATCGAACTTTTTTTTGATCTTCTTTGTTTCGAGCATTCCTAAATTGTCCCCCAAATTTGGCAAAAAACCCTTTTTTTTGGTTCGGGTTTTAAAAAAATTTGGCGGGGGGCTTGATGCTCACTTCGAGCGATTTGCTTTTAAAACTTTGGGGGGGGGCGCTGTTTCCCTTTTCCGTCGAAGTTTCGTTGTCGCTCATCTTGCGTCCGGTTGTCCTAGTGAAGAGGGACCCCATAACTTAAATTTTTCGATGTTAATTTTTTTTAAAAAAAATAAAAGGGAAAATAGCGCGGGAGTGAAAGTGGCTATTTTATTTGGTAGAACGCAAAAATTTCCTTTAAATACAGAAAAAAGTGTGTTGGGCCCCCCGGAAAGGGGTAAATATCATACCGCTTTTCCGTATTTTTTTTTGCAAATTTTTCCCAAAAACGGGAAAAAATTTTAAAAATTAAAAATCGGGTTTTTTAAAAATTCCCATAGAGTTTTAATTTAAATATTTTAAATTGTTTTCACGTTTTTTTATAAAACGTTTACCTATAATAATAAAAGAAAGAGTCTGTCTGTGTGTCTTTGGGCCCTCGGTCGAAAAAAACCTTTCTTATCTGCCCTCGGGAAAAATTTGAAAATTTTTTAAAATAGCCTCAGGTGCCACTTAATATTAAAGGGAAACTTAGTTTTTTCATATTTGGGTTTCCCTTTTTAGAGAAAACAAATTTTTTTGAAAAAAAAACACCAAATTTTTCTCCCAAAACCGATCATTTTTTTTCTTTCCCGATCCCTCAGCTGAAAAAATTAAATAAAATTTTAACGAAAACATTTAAAATTTAAAATGTTTATTTTATTCTTTTGCCTTATTTTTAGAAATTAAATTCATTTTTTTGAAAAAAAATTGACATGTTTTAAAAATGAAAGTAAATTTCCCCCAGTCTCATTCCCGGTCAAAGGGTTCTTAAAAAGCATTGAATGGGAAACAAAAAAGGGTTTCAAAAAAAACGATAGAAGGAATGGTCTAAATTCAAAAAATTTCTTAGCCTATTTTTTGGTTCCGGAATGAGATAAATTTTTTGTCCCAAAATTTCGTAACGATCTGTTGCGTGGTTCTTTAGATCTCGTGTCTTATACAAACAAACAAACATATATGCCAAGTTATAATTGGATTTAAATCGTTGTTTCTTGCTTATGGTATTTATGACTATGGCATTGAAAGAAACCTTTACAAGTAAATATTCATTTTAATATTCTTTTTTTCACTCTTCCGCCTCGTTAATATGCAGAATATCACAAGTATGCAAGCGAGGAGCAATTTTATTCCCTGTGTAAAATAATTTATATTCTAGTGTGCGTTTGTGTTGCTAAGGTAACAATATGGAACAAATCCAAGCCTCCGTGTACAACACTACGTTTATTTTTGCTAATTTTAGTAAGGAATAGTCAATTCTGAACGTTCTCTAAATGAATTTTTATGTAAAATCAGGTTGTTTAAATAAATTTTCCAAATAAATAATTATTAGGTTACATTGAAGCTACGATAGCAACAAAAAATTGATCGAAATTATTTATTTTAATGTAGTCAAATACTAGACACAATAATAAATGTTTTATTACATTAAAATAATACACATTTCGTGACACCGCAGCTGGAATAACATTAGTTTCAACTATAAAATATTGAGTTGCGAAACACACAAATGGCAGGAAACCGTTCGTGATTCTTATCAAGCTGTGCAATGTAAGTACAATTTATATGATGATGCTGTAGAATTTAATCTGTTTCGTTTAAGAAATTTATAACCTAAATCACAAATACTTCCGAAAAATCAGCCTGGTTCTATTGATTTTTGTGAAGTTGAATGTTTCTTATAAAACTTGTTAATTTAGTTGCACTATACGAAATATAATTTATTTAAAAATCAGAATTCAAAATAGGTTACCGTTATTGATATAATATTTATTGTGCCACAATAACAGAAACAAATACCAATTATAGAGGACACATACAGATAATTAAAGCAAGTTAAAACAGACAAAACAGTAGATTTAAAAGATTTGATAACAGATAAAAATATCAAGATTATGAATAAGAACTAATACAAAACGATGAAAACAATTAAAGGAGAAAAGCGCAAGCAGTTATCTAAATTAGTTAAAATAATTGTTTATTACCTAGGGAGAAAACTTATAAATTGACCTGGGCTAACAAATAAGGACAATCATTGTAGTTATTACATAACTTAAAGAAAATCATCAAATGATACCGCTATCTATAAACAAAATATTCTTAATGTTTAATAATTAAGTATCCGTGTTATAGATACAATTCGTGAAAAATCACAAGTTTGTTTCCTGTGTTTCTTGCGTTGCTTCCTGTAACGAATTAACTTCCTGTAAGGTTTCTCTAAAGAAGGAATTTGAATATCAGAATAGGGATTTAGAAAGATCTTTTTGGCATAAAACCATGTTGGTTGGATTTGATTGACTAAAGATTAGTCATAGACTACATTCTTGAAAACCAATAAGTAATGTTGAATCACTATAATTTACATTAATTTTAAATTTAAAGGCTTTTGTACTGAATTAAATGCTAAAAATTTGTATTTCTTTTTTACAAGCAATTTCTTTTTACGAATAAAAAATTTGGGCATTTTTAGCAGAAAGCATTTAATATCATGTACTTAACCCTTTTAAATTTAAAAATTTAAAATTGAAAATTAAAAGTGATTTAAACTTACTATATGGTTTTCAAGAATGTAGTCAAATGCCCCCTTAAAACCTTTTAGTAAATAAAACCCAAACCCAACATTTTTTTTAAATCCAAAAAAGATCTTTCTAAACCCCTATTCTATTTTTAAAATTCCTTCTTTAGAAAAACCCTTTTACGGGAAAGTTAATTCTTTAAAAGGAACAACGCAAAAAACAAAAAAAACCCAAACTTGGGGTTTTTTTCCCGAATTGTATCAAACACAGGGATACTTAATTTTTTAAAACCATTAAGAATATTTTGTTTATAGATAGGGGGTATCATTTGATGTTTTTCCCTTTAATTATTAAATTAACTACAATAAAATTTCCTTATTTTTTTAGCCCAGGTCAATTTATAAGGGTTTTCCCCCTTTAGGAAATAAAAAATTTAAATTTTTAACAAATTTGAAAAATGCCTTGCGCTTTTCCCCCTTTTTAATTTGGGGTTTCATCTTTTTGTATTAGTTTTTTATTCATAATTTGTTTATTTTTATCTTTTTAACCCAAAATTTTTTTTTAAAATCTACTGTTTTGCCCTGTTTAAACTTGCTTTAATTATCTGTATTGTCCTCTAAAATTGGTTTTTGTTTTTTTTATTGTGGCACAATAAATTTATTTTCAAAAAACCCGGTACCTTTTTTTGAATCGATTTTTAAAAAAATTTATATTTCGTATAGTGCAACAAAAATTAACAAGTTTTTAAAAAACCATTCAATTCAAAAATCAAAAAAAAACCATGCGGGTTTTTTTTCAAAAAGTTTTTGGGTGATTTGGGTTTTATAAATTTTTTAAAAACGAAAAAATTTAAAATTCAAAAAGCATCATCATATAAATTTTATTTACTTTGGCAAAAGCTTGATAAGAATCACAAAGGGTTTTTCCCTGCCAATTTGTGTGTTTCGCAACTCAATATTTTTATAGTTGAAACAAATTGTTTTTTTCCGGGCTGGGTGCACGAAGGGAATTTTTTATTTTGTAAATAAAACATTTATTATTGTTGTTGATTATTTGACAAATTAAAAAAAATTTAATTTAGTAAATTTTTTTGTTGCATCGTGCTTCAATGAAACCCCTAAAAATTTTTTTTTTTTTTTGGAAAATTTATTTTAAAAAACCTGTTTTTTAACAAAAAAATTTCTTGGGGAACTTTTCAGTTTGACTTTTCCCTTACTAAAATTGCAAAAATAACTTAGGGGGTTGTACAGGGGGAGGGGCTTTGTTCCATATTTTTTCCCTTTAAAAAAAGAACAAAAACGCACACTAAAAATATAAATTTTTTTTACACGGGGGAATATAAATTCTCCTCGCTTGCATACTTGGGGAATTTCGGGCATATTAACAGGCGGAAGGGGAAAAAAGGAATTTTTAAAAAATGAATTTACTTGTAAAAGGTTTTTTTTAAATGCCATAGTCAAAAATACCATAAGCAAGAAAAAACGTTTTAAAAACCCAAATTTAAATTTTGGCAAAAATATTTTTTTCCCTTGCCACACCAAACCTCATTAACCGGGCCCGATAACCCCAATTACTTTTTCTTATTAATCCGGCCCACATAAAATTCCGAATCCTGTTCAATTAAATCCTAACACTTTAAAATCCAAATTCTGTTTACATTTAACCGGACACTAAATTCAATTACTTTTCACAAAAACCCGGGACACAGAAAATTTCCAAATTTAAACTTTTCGCATTAATACTGACAAAAGATAATTTCCCAATTACTGTTTCACATTCCCCAGACACAGATAATCTGAATTCCCTTTCGGATTAATACAGACACAGATAACCCGAATTATTGTTCCCATTAACCCAGACACGATAATTCGAATTACTGTTCACTTTAAACCCGGGCCCACCGAAATCCAAATTAACTTTTTCAAAATTAAATCCGGACCATATAACCCGAATTACTTTTTACAATAATCCGGACACATATAATCCGATTACTTTTCCCTTTAAACAGACCAGATAACCAAATTTATTTTCCCACTTAATACAGACACGATAATCCAAATTTTACTGTTCATTTTAAATCCGGACACGATAATACATACACAGATAATCCGAATAATTTTCCCACATTAACCCGGACACAGATAATCCGAATTTTTTTTTGCTTTAAAATACGGACACAGAAAAATCCAAATTACGGGTTAAACATTAATCCAACAAAAAATAATCTGAATGCTGTTGGGAATTAAATACAGACCCCGAAAAATCCGAATTACTGTTCAAAATTAACCCGGACACAGTAATTCGAATTGTTTGTTAAATTTAATCCGGACCAAAATAATCCGAATTACTGTTCCATTAATAGGGCCACCGATAATCCGAAAAACTGTTCACATTAATCCGGACACAAAAATCCGAATTACTTTTTACTTTAATCCGGACACATATAATCCAATTAATTTTCACTTTAATACGACCCCCAAGGAAAAAAAAAAAAACCCCCCCAAATTACTCATTTTTAATCGGGACCCATATAATCCGAATTATTTTTTTCACATTAAACAGACCCCGTTTAATCCAAATTTACTCATATTAATGGGGGCCCCCAAGGAAAAAATACATACACAGAAAACCCCGAATAACTGTTCACATTAATCCGACACAGATAACCCCGGAATTACTTTAATTTAAAAATAAAAAACTTAAAGGGGAAAAAATTTCCCCTTTTTGTCTGTTTGTTTTTTTTGTAAAAGACCCGAGACCCAAAAGAACCACGAAAACAATCGCCCACAAATATTGGCACAAAAATTCTCCCATCTCCGGAAAAAAACCTAGGCTAAGCATTTTTCGAATTTAGACCATTCCTTCTATCGTTTTCGAACGGGTTTTTAAATTTTTCCCCTTTTAAAGCATTGAAGACCTTTGAGGTTTTATTCTCCTTCACTGCCGTTTTTTTACAATTGTTTATTTTTGTTTTATTCTACACATTTTTTTAAACCCATTTTTAAGTAATTTTTGTTTAAATTTCAGCTAAAAAAAAATTTGAAATTAAAAATCTAAAAAAAAAATCGTTTGGGTAGCGTTTTTTGCAGTTGAAAAATTTTAATATTAAAAAAAAAATCGTTTTTCTTTAGTATCTTTTTCAATTTTTAAAAAAAATACAAATGAATAAAAAATGCCCAAAAATTTGTGGAGACTTTTTAAAAATCTAAACAATTTTAAACATGTAAATTGCTTTTCTTAGAATATTTTTTTTTCTGCAAAGCAGACCAAATGCTCAGTTTTAAAGTGGGAAATTTTAAAATTTTTAAATACTTTTTATTTTTATTCAATTTTTTTTTGTATTTATTTTCATTCAATTTTGGTTTCATATCTGCATTGGGTTTAGTACTGTTACATTTTTCCTTGATTCCCTTAAATTTTCCCGCATTTTTATTGAATTATGGTAGAAATTTGTACTGCTTATATTGTATTTATATCTACAAAATTTTCAAAAAAAAGTTTTCATTTATTATAGAACTCCCCTTTAATTGGGGTTAAAATAAAAGTTTGAGACCCTTTTAAGGGTTTAAATTTTTTTTCCTTTTTTAATTCTTACTGATTATTTTTTACTTAAAAAAATTATTTTTTTAATTTTGGGTTCTTATCAAGGTATTTTTGGAATTAAAAATTAATCATTACTATAATTTCCCAAATTGGTTTAAATTTAAAAGGAAATTACTGGTAATCTTCATATCTTTTGTAACTAAAATGAAAAAAAAAAATAGTTAAAATTTACTGTTAAATTTTTTTCCCACCTTACCCCTGGGAACGTCGGGTATAACAGCCTTTTTTTGTTCTAACTTTTATATATTATGGGTTTCCCCCCCCTTGTGCATTTACAAAAAGTGTTTCCGAATCAATCGAAAAACACTTAAAAAGAATAATTCGGTTGGGCAATTGGGTTTTTTAAATTTAAAGAGGTTTTTTCTTTATATTGGAAGCAGAAAAAAAGTGGGGAAAAAATTTTACCATTAAGAATAAAAATTTTCCTCATTCACGGTATAAACCCGGTTAAATTATTCTTTTATAGGGCCTTTAAGTCGATATTTTTTTTTTTTTTAAAAAATTTCCCTTTTTCTTAAATTTAAAAATCAGACTATACTTTTAGGATACTTGAATTAAGTGTAGTGCATTCAAACTCCTGAAAGACCGCATTTTTTTCCAAAAAACCTTGAACCACTGTTAATTTTAAAAGGCGTTTTTAAAGCTGGTCATCATGAAAAAAAATGTTGTGTTGAAAGTTTATTTCGGAAACAAATTTTAAAAATTTGTCAAATCTTGAATTTGTTTGAAAGGGGAAAAATTATTTTTAATTAAGGAGTCCATTTGAAAAGAAATTAATTTGGGTTTTAAAAATTCCCTAAATCAATTCCTTGAAAATTTATTTTTTAAAAATTAAAATTTTAAAAGTCCCTTTTTTTCCTTTTTAATTTTACATGCTTAAAAGTGTAGTCCCTCAAAAAAATTTGCAATTTTGGGAACCCAAAAAATTTGTTTTTTAAAAATTTTTAATATACTAGCAAAATTTTTACCGTTTTTTCGCACGGAAAAAAAAAATATCAAAAAAAGATTCCAAAAATGTGTACTATATACCCCCGTTATAGGACATAAAATTATTTTGTTTCCGCTCGTTATAAATTTTAAAAAACCCGTTTCATTTCCTTTAAAAATTCCAAAAAGGAAAAAAACGCTATAAAAAGCCTCATAAATGTATCCAAATTTTTCCCCATTTAAAAACAAAAACCTTTTACTTTCCTTTTGGGCGTTTTGGGAAATAAATTTTTTTGGGGAGAAAATAGATATAGCTACCCCCACCCATTATACAGCTATAACACAATGAAACCCTTTGAACAACCGCCATTGGGGGATTGCCTATTTTGGGGGATTTTATTAAAAATTTTTGGGGATTTTGGGGAACGTATTTTGGGGGAAAAAAAAAGCCCTAAAAACCCTAAAAAGCTCTAGTGGGGATGGCCCTTTTAATTTCATCATAGTTTTCCGTAAAACTTAAATATACATTTATTTTCTTAAAAATGCATACATTCCGTCAACAGGAAAAACAATTTAAAAAAACATCCAAAAAAACCCACAATAAAAACCCCGGGAATGAGACGGGGGGAATTACGTCACTTGAAAAAATTTTTTTTTCAAAAATTTAATTTAAATTTTTGAAAGTAATGGCAAAAAAATAAATAAAAATTTTTTAATTTTAAATGTTTTCGTTAAAAGTTTTTTTTTAATTTTTTTTAGGGTGATGGGATCAGGGAAAAAAAAAAAGATCGGATTTTTAGCAAAAGTGGTGTATTTTTTTCAGAAACTTTTTTTTCTCTAAAAATTAACAAATAAAAAAAAACTAAGATTCCCTTTAAAAATTTAAAGTGTGCACCTGAGGCTATCTTTTAAAAATTTTCAAAATTTTTGAGGGGGGTATAAAGTAGGTCTTTTACTCCGATGACAACAAAACACAACAGACTCTTTTTTTTTATTATTAAAAGGTTAACGATTTAATGAAACTGAAAACAATTTTAAAAAATTTAAATTACACGTCTAGGGGAAATTTTTTAAACTCGAGTTTAATTTTAAAATTTTTCCGTTATTGGAAAATTGCAATAAAATACTTAGCGGTATGATATTTACCCCTTCCCGGTGGCAACAACTTTTTCTGTATTACGGAGATTGCGTTCTACCAAATAAAAATAGCCTTTTACTCCCGCTTTTTTCCTTTATTTGTTTAAAAAAACAAATCAAACTAGTTAAGTATATAGGGTCCCTCTTCACTTGCAACCGACGCAAGATGGGGCGACAACAAACTTCGCGGAAAAGGGAAAAAGCGCTAAAGTTTCAACAAAACAACATCGCTCGAGTGAGCTCAAGCCCCCGCCATTTTGGAAACCTGAACCAAAAATATGGTTTTTCCTGAAATAGAGGGACAATTTAGGGAAAGCATCGATCAAAGAAATCAAAAAAAGTTCGATTTCGTTGTGATTTTAATCGAGACAGGGAATTTTATCGCAAGTGCACTTTTACGCTTCCTCCTAAAAACCCAAAGTAAAAAACCTATCAAGGAAAGTTTATTTCTATTTTTTCGAGGACACTGAAAATGAAAAGACTCAAAAACTATAATTAGCGGAACTGGGTTTAAAAACCCTTCCACTATTTTGGAAATAGGGCTTGGGAAGGGTAAAAGGGGAGTGAAACTTTTGAAACTCTTTGGGTTACAAAATTGCCGAATGATATGTCAATATCTTTTCAAAAAGTGGGGACGATTTTTATCAAAATTACCATGATGGCGGACAAAATTTGGGGTCAAAAAGGCTCCTCTCAGAATGCAGCAATTGCCGCAGTGAAGGGCGATAGTTTGGTGGAAAACCTTTAAGAAAAAATCACGTCTGGGTCACCAGTGAAGAGGGGCCCTATATACTTTAACTAGTTTCGATTTTAAATTATTTAAACAAATAAAGGACATATCAAATTTTATTTCCGACATTAAAATAAAATATAGGTAAAAAAAAAGGAAAGAGCCAATTCTTGATTTTTTAAAAATTTAATATAGACTAAATCCCAACTCATAAATTTTTGTTTTGGGTGCGTTTTCTAAAACATTTCTTTTACAAACCTACTTATTTTTTCTAGGTTTTGACTTTATTTTCTTTATCTTAGTTTACAAAATCGTTCTAATTTTTCAAAATTTAATTTAATTGATGTTTACAAATAGAAAGTTAAAGAAAAAGGGAATCTTATGCATAAATAGGGGATTTTTTACTAAAAAATTTTTCCCAAAAATAAAAAAGTAAAGAATACTGTACAAAAAAAATATTTTCCGGAATGATTGAAAATAAAATTTTAGTATATTTATTCATAAAAATCTTTTTCCTTTTTATTTACCCTAAAAAAATTTTTTATAATTGCCTAAAAAAAAATCCATTTTTACACTATTTTTTTAATATCAACGCGTGCGAAAAGTTAACTTTTTAGAAACAGTATAAAAAAATTACTTTTTTTCACCCAAAAAAGCAGTAAAAAAAAAGTTTTTTTTCATTCTTTTCATAAATGCCAAATTTTCAAATAAAAATTTTTATTTTATAAAATTCATAAAAAACCGAAAATTTTGTGATCGCTTTATTTTTAAATATTTTTGGGGCCCTGAATGTTATTATTTTTTTTTTTTTTGAATGTATCCATGTCAAAAGTTTGACTTTAAAATAAAAAAAAAGTTTGCCTTTTGTAGTTCCCGAGATTTATCGATGACGACTTCTTTCGTAAAAAAAATTGCACTTTAATTTTTTTTGAACCCAAAGGGTTTGTTTTTTTTCGTAATTATAAAAATGGTGTATGAAACCCCGTGAAAAGTAAAAATTTTTAAAAAAGTGCCATTATTTCACTCAATAGTTTTAAAAAATGTTTCTTTTTTACATTATTTTTCATAAATAGCTATTTTAATTAAACCATTTTTTTCCAATTTTATAATCACAAACCCTTTGCCTCCCTAAAACCGAAACCAAATTTTTAAAGATACACAACGTGTTACATCGTTTTCCCCCCAAAAACGAAAAATTTTTTGTGGATAACCGTCATTAGTTTTAAAACACGATACGGCCTCAGGGAAAAAAGATATAAATCCAAAATTGCCTTCAACATTTGTGTGTTTTTCTGTGACAGCCCTTCATTATTAGGATTTTCCCCTATTGTAACGAGTAAAATTAATTTTTTGTGTCATAAAAATGTTTCCCTTTCAAAATTTTTGTAAGAAAATGTCTTCAATTCAGTAAAAGGTCTTTCAAAACCCCAACTCAAAAATAGGATGTATTGTACAATTTTTTTTAACCTTTACTTTTTTTTTTGTACCGAAACAATTGCTCCATCTAATCTTTTTTTATATGTACTTTAAATCAGTCGAGTGAGTCGATCAGAACAACAAAGACATTTTTTTTCTGCTTGGATCATATTCGATCTAAATACTAATTATTTTGCTAAATACTTGATAAAAGGATTTCAATATTAATGATTTCTTGAATGAAAGCAATCTAAGTCAGGAATCTAATTCAATTAACACCCTTTATGCTCTGACGTACTATTATTTCATACTAGCTTTATAAACCCGGCGTTGCACGGTGTACTCTTAATAAAGGTGGTTTAATTTTGGTACAGCTATGGTTTAATGGCGAACTGTTCATTGGCGAAGTTTGGAGAGCTTTTTTAAATTTTTACAATTTGAATTTAATTTATCAATATCTAATCGAATTTAATTTAACAATATCTAATCGAATTTAATTTAACTGTAATGTTTGGTGTGTAATTTAATTTAACTGTACCTATCGAGTTGCAGAAAGTGGAATGTTTGACCAGATTAGAGGAATTTCTCTGCTTGACAACGTAACATAAATCGCCAAATCGCGAGCGGCTATGGGCTTGTTTCAACACTTTGCCACAAAAAAAAACAACCAATGAAATCGCAGTTCGGAGCGCGTGTGACGTTATAAAAAACAATGAGCTTGTTTCAACTCTTTGTTAAACAAAACAAAACAACCAATAGCATCGCAGTATGAAAAGCGTGACATCATAAGAAATATTCCCATTATACTTAATTTTCGCTCACGCTGAACTCGCTGAAATTTCTTTCAAATAAGAAAACAAAAAGTAAAAACTTCAAAGTTTTTAAAAATGCTCACTGCAATTCCTATGGAGAAATCGGGCTACGTTTTGCCTCCTACACCCGTTTGGGTTCAAATTTTCGAAAATCGCTGCTGAAATGACGCTCCAGTGCAAAAGGAATATAAGCACAAAGCCCAAAAAATTTTGGAATCTGTACCTATATTAGTTTGGGCGGGGCGTCGATACGTGAATGACTCAGTCGGGACTTTGCCTTTTATATAGAGAGATCAGATACAAAAGGCATATTGAAAACGTCCCTGACCCGTGCCCTCTAGCGGCCACCCCAAAAAGTTCCCCGCCGAAAGGGAACGACGCCAGAATTTTTTTTGTCGACTATGGAGTAACACGGACTAAGAGATGCCTTGTGTCCGAAATCGGACTGATTGTTTTGAAAAGAACCTTTTTAACATTTTAAATAGATGCTTTAAAATAAAGAAGCTGAAGTAAACTAACTTTAAAAAAAATGTGTTTTCAAATAAATTTTGGAACTTTGAATGTTCTCTTGTTCGTGTCTTGTAATTCGTTAAAAGATGCTGTTTTGTGGCTTTGCGGTTGGGAATTTCAACATCAATTCGTCATTCGGGTAGGCCTCTATACAAATTTTGTCGTTCACCAGTGTCGAAAAAATATGGAATTGAAATGTCAATACAAAACTCTGTTTATGAAATTATTTTCGGTTTTAACAAAAAAAACCCGTTAAACTCGTAAAAAAAAACAAATAAGGTGCAATTAATCCCTTGGAAATTGAGTTTTGAGTTGTTTTTGATATGATAAACAGAAATTTTGTATTAATTACTCGAAAAACAATATGTATGATATCAATATTTTGTAACGTGGGAAAAATTCTATTGGAAGACGCCATTTTTGGTAACAAAAAAAATTTCTGGATACAATTGTGTATGCCCAAAATACTTTATTTGCTTGGAAAATTTTTTTTTTTTTAATTGTTAAATATTAAGCATTAAGTTTAGCAAATTTGGGTTGGGAAATTTCCTATTTTACTTTTACCCGTAATAAATTTTTTTTGCGAATATTTTATTTTGGGATCAAAAAAGAAAAAAAATTTTTAAAAATTTTTGTGTAAAAGTCGAATGATACCCCTTTTTTTTAAAAATTCTTGGAAAAATTTTTTTGCATACTTTTAAAAGGGTTAAAAAAATAATTATACTGTTTTTGAAAAATTTATTGTTTTTTTTCAAGTTTTGATAGCGTTTTAACAAATAATTAAGAATCTTAGGTATTCAAAAATTTAAATTTTATTTTGAATGACAAAACTGTAAAAATTCGGGGGAAAAAAATACTTGTTTTTATTAAAAATTTGTTTTTTTAAATCAAAATTTTTGTCTTATAAACAAAATTTAAATTTTTAAAAAATTTTTTGATTTAAATCAAGTTTTTTTTAAAAAAAAATTGGTTCCCCGGACAAAAAATGGGACGTAAAGTTTGAGTAAAGCTTTCCTGTTTGAAAAAAAAAATATCAAACCAAACGAAGGTTTTTTTATTGGGTTATTGACAGGTTTTCGATTTCGAATTTTTTTAAATTTCTGGGGGTTAAAATAAAGATGTATTTTTTTTTTGATCCCGGGGGGTTTTTTTTTTAATTTTAAAGAAAGAAAAACTTCTTTTGAGTGTGCTTACAAATATTCTATTTTTTTTAAAAATTGGAAAAAAATTTTCCCGTGTATTCTTTTTTAATTTAAATCTTTTGTTATTGAAATTAAATCCCCATAAAGGGGATGTTTTTAAAAGTTTTTTTTAAAAAATTTCTTGCTTTAAAAATAAAAAATTTGAACTTTATTCTTAGAAAAAATTTAAATCGCAAAATAAATTTATTTATTTTGCTTTATTCCCGAGTGTGTATTTAGGGAAATTTTTCCCAAAAAATTTTTCCGAATTTATAGCGTAATAGGTTTTTTTAAAAATTTCCCTTGTATTAAAAAAAATTAAACCTTGTTTTTTTGTTTTAAAAAAGATATTGAATTTTTTCTAAAAGTTTATGTTTTAGAAAATTATACTTTTATTTTTTGAAATTTAAAATATGTTATAAAAAAAGTTATATGAAGTTTATTACGAAGTGTGGATTTTTTCCTTTAAATATTTAAAAAGGCCCTTTTTAAAATCCTTTATGGTAAAAGTAAGTTAAATTTTTTGGTTTTTAAAAATGGCACTTTGGGGAAATGTCCCAAAAGTGGGCTTATTAAACTTAGCCACTGAGAAGAACCCTTTAAATAGATGCAAATGCCCCACAGTTTTTTAAACCTTTAAAGAACCATAAAAGGTAGTGAATTTTTTGAAATAGAATTGGGAGAGTTTTTTTTCAAACTGCTTTCCCCGGAAAAAAATTGAAGAAGGAAGAAATGAAAGGGTAGGGGGTGAGACAACTAGAAAAGCATCGATTGTTTCTAAAAAGCAAGAATCACAAAATAAATTTTTCTCGAAAAATTAAAAATTTGGAAAAAAAATTTGGGAAAAAAGGAAAGCTCCAAGCCAAAAGAGAAATATACCCCAAACTGATGACAAAAAAATGACTCTAAATCTGAAAATCAGCTTGTCTTAGTCCCTTTTCGAAAAAACAGCCCAAAAGGGTAGGGCTTCCAGAAGAGCAAAAGGGTGTCCCCACCCCAACAAAAGGGCTTTGCCCCTTTAAATGGCCCAACTCAAAACGCTTTGGGAAACGGAGAAAAATACGAAAATTAAAGAGGCTGTCAAGAAAGGGACTTCTGAACAGAAAACAAAAAAGCCCCGAAAAGTTCCGTCAACTTTTTTAAAACCAATAAAGGGGCCGGGGGGAACTTGGAAAAACTTTTTGGCCCCAGTTGAAAAATTTATTTCATGAATGGAAAGAGGGTTGAAGTGAGCACCCTTTTAAAATTTGTGAATTTTATTTTGTCTTTAACAAATGAACGGAAGACCAGTTTGGAAATTAAAAAACATTTCATCTATGAGTGGACCAAGGGTGAAAAAAACCAGAAAGAGTCCCCAGAAAAACTGGTGAATTAAAAGAAAAAGTAAGGCTTCTCATGGAAAAAGAAATTCCCCTTTTTTCCCCAAAAAAAAATCTTTCAAAACCCTGGAGGAAATTTAAAAATCAATAGAAACAAAGGCCCCTCTAAAAGCCCCAAGGTTTAAAAAGAGGGGAAAAAGAAAAAAGTAAAAATTAAAAAGCTTTTTAAAAAAAGCAGGAAACCCCGGTGTTTTTTGTTGTAATTCTACTGAAAATCTAAGGCCTGACTGGCCCTTATGAAAAAAACCTGGGAGGAAAATTCAGACATCAACCGTCCTTTAAGAAAATAAAACGAAGATGTTATGTCACCATTACCTTTCATGGGTGAAGTCAAGGATTACTAAAAGCCCCTTTTTCGAGATACTGGAAAACCCGCATCGATTTTGGGTGCCGCAACCGCCTCCCTCCTGAAAAGTTAAAATGGGGAGAACATTTTGGGTGCCCAACAACCATTTGGGGCCCAAATTTTTCCCGTTTGCCTTACCGTTGGGGAAAATGGGCCCGAAGGGGAGTTTGGACACGTCTAAAAAAGCGCTGTCGGGTTTCCCGCCCTTTGAAAAGGAAGGTATCTGCTTGGGAAAAACCAAAAAGCAGCCCCTTTTTGGAGAAAAGGAAAAATGAAAATGGGTTTCCTCACCAGATTAACGCTATAGAAAAAAGAGCTCCCCAAAAAAATAAAACAGAAAAAAGAGCAAAGCTGTCGGAGACCTAAAAGAAGAAGGGGTTGGACCCAAGAGGGAAAAAGAGAATGACGAAATAAATTGATGAGGGATGATCTGTTTTTTTTCCCCCTAAAGAAGATCCCCATGGGGGGCTTGGCGGGTGTTGAAAATAGATTTTCCAAAAATTTCTTAATCAAAAAAAAAATGCCCCGAGCCCGAAACGCTTTTGGGAAAAAATGGCCCCCCCCAAAAAAATACAGGTGAACCTGTTGGGGTTTTTTTAAAACTAGAAAAAGGAATAAATCCCCAAAGAAAGATTGACAAGAAAGGGGTGGAGAAAACTGCCCCACTGGGTTTTGCCCCAAAAAATATCGAAATGACTTGAAAGCCTTTTGCCTGGGGGACATCGGGGACATTTAAAAGGGGTGCCCAAATTTGGGGGGCCCAAGTCCCTGTTGGGATCCCGGGTTTAAAAAAAACAGTCATTTCCCTAAAAACAAACTTTAATAAACATAAAAAACAAAAAATAAATCCAAAATTAAAACAGTGCCATTGCCCTTAAAAAAGGGCCAAAAATTGCCCGGATGTTTAAAGTCACAATATCCCGGGGGGGGGGGCTGGCCACAGTGCACCCGGGTGCCCAAAGTCACAATCACATCAGCCCTGGCCCGCCACAAAGCTCCCCCCCCGGGTTTACGGGTGGAACCGGAAAAAGAAAAAGTCCCGCCTCTCTTTTGTCACATAAGCAGGTGGCGGTGGGGGAAAACTTTGGGGATGGACTAGGGTTTTCGCATCCCGCTGGCAACTATCTGTGGGGAAGAATGCTGGGTTTT
>JAFNEN010001707.1:0-23039 GCA_019343175.1 Oedothorax gibbosus | reverse complement strand
ATTGCCCTTGATCATTTGAAATTAAAACTCCATAAAAAGGTTTTTAAAAACTTCATTTTTACTTTGGGAAAAAGCTTAACAAATCATTTCAAAATTTACGAGTAACGAAGTAAAAACATATTGGATTTTCAGGCAGCATTCAAAGCGGGCTAATTCCCAAAAAAAATTTGTATGCTAAATTTGAATTTTATCATTTACAGTAGAATTCATAATTCAATGAAACTATGTCCAAATTTGGGATTCATTAAAAATTACTTCTAACCCTTTAAACTTTTAAATCAAAATTGTATGCAATTTGAAGAAACATTTTAAATGTTTGTTTAAATAGTTAAACGAATTTTGGAAATGTATTTATTGTTAAAATAGTTTTCAAAAAAAAATTTATTTTGGGAAAACATGTGTTTACGATTATTTTATAATCATTTTTTAGTCTTTGAATTACGGGTATTTATCACTAATCATTTTGGGAGATAGTTTTATAGAAATAATTGAATGCTTTAAAAGGGTCTCTTTTTAATTTCTGCATTTCCCATTTCAAAAAATTTTTGAAAAGTGGGGTATACTATGGTCAGATATATTTTGATATTTAAAAGGGTTTGGGGGCAGTAAGTTTTAAAGTTTTTTTAATTTAGTATTTAAATTCTGTAATATAATTGAAATTCCGTAAATTTAAATAAAATAAAAAAAGGTATATCGTATTCATATACGTAGTAGTAAAAATTGAAATTTTACAAAAGCCTCAAAAGATGTTATTAAAAAAAAGTAAATGAAAAAAAGCTGTTTTTTTGCATATTAAAATCATCAAAACCAAAAAAACTCAAAAAAAAGGTACCAAAATGTAACCAGTGTCACAAAAAAAACCCTTTCCCCTGCTTTTTAACTCCAAAAATATTAAACCAGATATCATCAAAGGGAGAAGTCCAAAAAAAAAGAGTGCAAAAAATAAAAGCCTGGAGACAAAGACAGGATGGAAAAAATAAATGGGGAAATCACCTGCGCCGGGAAAAATGGCTTTCACAGAGACATTCTCTGAAAAGCCTCTCTTTTATTCGACAAAGAAAAGAGGTTTTCTTTTGGCGACGTATTTGGAAAAACTTAGGTGCTGTTGTTTGAAAATAACGGTTGTTATGACAGGGGTGTAAACTGTCTCTTGTGTTGTTAAGTAAAATTTTTTCGAATTTTAATGATTAAAAATTAATTGTAAATTATTTAAAAATTACTTATTAATAATTATGTGTTCGAAAGTAAATAAGAAGTTTGTAAAAATTTTTAATATTTTTTTTAAATATACGTAATTCAGAAATAAATCATAAATGAAATATGATGTAAATTTTAAATTATTAATAAGTAAACTAAC
Organism: Oedothorax gibbosus; assembly: GCA_019343175.1. Lineage (NCBI taxonomy): Eukaryota > Metazoa > Arthropoda > Arachnida > Araneae > Linyphiidae > Oedothorax > Oedothorax gibbosus. The sequence goes on along the minus strand of JAFNEN010001707.1, from coordinate 21,682 downwards.
AGTTTTAAAAGAAATGACATTTTAAACTTTTTTTAAAGTTACACAAAAGTTAATTAAATTTTGTTACGCTAGTGAATTGTTCTAACAAAAGTTTTGTGCTTGTAAAAATCGAATGGTAAGTACATTTATATTTTAATAAAAATATATAAAATCCATAAAATTTTAAAAAAATAATAAAAACGTCTAAAGTAATATTAATTTTAAAAGGGTTATGATGAAATGACGAAACAAATTTAACTTGCGTCTCAAAAGATCATAATAGTTATTATTATTTTAATTATCTTTTATGGATGATTTATTTAGATAATCAGTCTCCAATGAATTTCTAAAGAGCATCAAATTCATTTTGAAAGTAATACCATGTGTAACTTTGTCAAAGCAATGCAGTGAAAAGTACTTGTTCTTTCTATTTTTTAAAAAAGAAGAAAGCATTGAAAGCTTGTATCTCCTGAGTATTGCGTCTTATTTTAGTTAGATTTGCAGGATGGTTTGAAAAGGGAGATTCCCCTTTTTATAAAGATAGCGTAAAGGTGTTATGTATAGATGCTTCGAAAAAGGGGGGAAGACGAATTTGAAGGGTAAAGGAGACTGTTACGATATGTATGAAATTGTTTGTTTAAAAAAATTGAAGTTGGGTAGGTTAAATAGTATAAATTCTTGTTGAGAGCTGTTCTGTATAGTGTCACATACCAGAAAATTTTATTAATATTGAAAAAAGAGCAAACTAAACTAATAATTTTAGACTCAATTTATAAACACATCATAACAACCAGATAGTTCAGTCGCAAAAGTTTTGATCAAGGGGACTCGGTATCACAAAAGTGATGAAAAAATTGATTGTTTTTTGCTTTTTTAAATACTATTTGAACCCTCTAGTATGTTTTTCCAAAGTTCAAAAAAAAATTTGGAAAATATTCGTCACTTAGAAGGCCCTTTAATTTAAACTTCTCATCAAATGTTTAACTATTATTTAATTCTTTAAATTATTTACGCAAATATTTGGAAACATACCAGTACTTAAAATTCAAAAATTCCAATAAATATTTATCTGAAGCTATCAATACTTTTTAGGTGCGTAAAAGTATATTGATTTGAATTAAGGATGGAAGAGTGAAAATGTTTTGACAGATTTTAATAAAAAAAAAAGTTTTTAAAGTCGGATTTTTTTTAAATCATCTCGGTGGGTTTCCCCTAATATATTTTTTCTAAAATCTATGCTTTGTTTAAAAAATTCAATCCTTAAAGTTATTGAGAATGAATTAGTTCTACTTACAAAAAATCACCGATAAAACTGAAGTAGAAGAAAGTTTATAAGATGTGCGTAAAATAAAAAAAAAAATTATAAACACAGTTAGAAAACATTTATATTTGAAGTTCTAATTTATAAAAAATCTCTATTTTAAACCCTTTTAGACCTATTCGTCAATAAAGTATTTATGTCAATCTAAATAAAAAAAAATTGGGGTACCGAGTTTCCCCCCTAACAGTTTACCAATTAACTACAACGGAGTTAAGAAGGATGATTTTTTCTATATTATTATTTAAGTAAATTGCGTAAAGCTATTGAGATACACATTCTCATCTATATAATCCATCCTTCTTTCATCAATCGTCAATTAGTTTGCTTTTGTTCAATTCTTTATATATATTCTATCAATTTAAGAAGGTACATCATAAAAATGTATGATTTGGAAAGGGTGAAACAAAGCGGGAATCATTTTTCAAATATCCGTTGAAGCATTTTCCAGAATCGCTCTAAATATTCTATTCAGTATATAAAATTCCACTCCTACTCTAAGCCTGTCAAAGATATTTTATTTGAAGTTCAGTCGAAATAACAGGGACAAATATTTCAGTTCAGTTTCCATATGAGTAACAAAAACATCTAAACGAATGTGAATTTTTCTTAAAATCGAAAATACCTCTCACTAAGACTTAAAAAAAGAATAGTGAATTCAAACCTATGCATTAAATTCAAAGACACGCAAACACTCGACTTACATTAAAGCGATACCTAATATGTAGATATTTACATAGCTCTTATTTTTTGTTAGTAGAAACCCTTGCACTTGAAATAAACAAACAGTTTATTTTGCCCACTTATCCATAAAACTTCGTCTTCCTAATGCAAAATCTTTTCCACAAAGTGTATAGGAACCTTATTTGAGCACTTATATTCAACCACAACCTAAAAATCCCTCCATATCTGTTCAAAAGGATAAAGTAGTATACAAAATCGGGCAAAACTAAACTCACGGTTCTTCTGATAGATACTACTGCATACAGCACTGTTTGTGGAAAAATGACGCTTTTTCATTGAGTTAGCATGGTAGAAGTTTCGCCTTTTCCCGTTCGAGGCAATATGTCTGTGTCAGTTTGACATAACTGCTACTGGACCTTAACTGATTCTGATAATTTTTAGCTTTAGAGAACAAGAATGCATAGAGTAAATGGAATTGAAGGTTATAAGGGTTTTTTTAATGTCAGAAACACCGCGATTGCAATTATATGTCAGAGCACTGAAAGATTGTCGGGTTTCTGAAATAAAAAAAATCACCTTAAACTTTTATTTGTCTCTTATCACTTATAATGGAAGCCCATATAGATGAAATATTTAGTTTTGTCTGGTTTAAGTTTCCCTCTTGTTAAAAAAAGCAGTTTGCTGATTTATTAGAGCAGTATTATTGGTGGATTTTAAAGTGTGTGTTTTGTGTGTGTGTGGGGGGGGGGGGGGGGGTATAAGATGTGATTCCTTTTGGCGAGCGTACTATTTTTCTGGGACTGTGTGTCCATGCGCGCGTGTAAACATGCGTGATACGGTTCGCCGCCGGGGGAAGCACACGTCACTCTATCTACCGCTAAGCGAAAGTAACGGACGTCAAAAAATATGACGGGTATAATGCTGTGTGCTTTACCTATATTAATTTACTGTGTGTAATAAATGAGAACTGTTGAATGAACGATCCACTGACTTACCTAATTTACTAACAAATGGTAGCAGAGCGTGGTTAAGAAGTATTTATTAGTTTTTCGAAATGCGTTTGTAAACGAAACCAAAAGCGTCGTAACGTAAAGCACGTGTTTTAATTCCTGAACTCTAAAATGCTGTGTGAACTATTTTAGAGGACTGTGTGATGAACTTAAATACTTTGTGTGATGACCTAACACCCTGGTAAAATGGAAAAACTCAACGTTCCGGAACTTAATGGACAAAAACTACTTCATATGGGCGGTAAAAATACAGGCCGCACTCACGTTGAAAAGACTGGATAAAGCAATATTGGAGGAAAAACCCAACGATTTAAAGGATGATGAATCTACTAACTGGGTACAGCGTAACACAGATGCAGTAGCTTACATAAAATTATCGTTATCGGACCAGCAAGCTCTCCAGTACGCAACAGAAGTAAATTGCGAAAACTTTGTGGGAAAAAATAAAGTCAAACTTTACCGGTCAACTAGAAACAGAAAAATTGACGTCGCAAACGAATTAAAAAACATCGAAATTCATCAAAATGAAAGTTCGAATGACTACATTGCCAGAGCACGTGGACTAGCGACGAAATGTCAAGCACTGGGCCTGGAAGTTTCAGAACGCGAACTCGTCTACCACACTGTTCGAGGACTACGTGGCCGATTTGCAAGAGTCCGAGACATCTTGAAAACTCAACGGGACAAGTCTATGGACGAGGTGCTCGAAATACTACGTGAAGAAGAGCTGACCAGTACCCGAAATCGACATACCGAGGGATCGAGCGCGGAAGTGTTCTACTCTAAAAAGAATAATAAACATGGAAATAGCGGTCGAGTATGTTATAACTGCAGAAAAGTTGGTCACGTGGCAAAGGATTGTTTCTACAAGAACAAATATCAAAACCCTAACAACAACCGTGGACGTGGAGGCGGATCTAAAACCAGAAAACCGAACCAGCATATCTACAGCACTGACGATACTACCGAAGATGGCAGTACCAGACGAGGGACCGCACTACAAATTACGAAACAAGAAACAGTATATGACAATATTTGGATTCTAGACAGTGGTGCAACGAATCATCTAGCTAAGGATACATTTGGTTTGAAGAAATACATCCTGAAACTAGTCAATTAAACCTGGTGGTAAGGACACCCAAATAAGCACTGTGGGCAAAGGTACGGTTCAAGCAAAAACTGTAAGTAAACATCCTATTAATTTAAACCATATCTGAGGTTAACTATGTACCAAACTTAAGAAATAATTTATTATCGGTACCTTGTTTAATGAAGAAAGGATGCAGAATTGAATCTAATAGAAATAGCATTTTAATATTTGATAAAAATAATAAATTCTTGTTTAAAGCAATTCTAAATGAAAATAGACTAGAGGTATATTTAAATCCATTGGATAATTTGGAATGTTATTTGTCTAATGAAATTATAATAATTATAAAATGTGGGCATAGCCGTTGTGTCATTTAAACCCGAAGTACATGTTTAAAATGAAAGTTATATTGATATTGATGTTAATACAAATGACGTAAAAAACTTTAATTGTGATGCATGTGATATAAGTAAAGTTACAAGAAAATATCATCCCACAATAAATCACGAACTAAGTTCGGATATTTTAGAATTACTATACGTTGACCTTTGTGGACCAATGCAAACGGAATCATTGGGAAAAAGTAATATTTTTTCATAATTGTGGATGATTACAGTGGAATGTACTTTACTTATTTCATAAAAAATAAGAATGAAGTGTATGATGTGTTTACTGAATTAAAGCTAGATATGAAAACCAAACTGGAAAAGAATTAAAAGGGTAAAAGTGATAATGGGGGTGAATTTGTAAATGAGAGATTAGATAGTTTATTTGCTAAATCGGGAATAATTCCACGAAAAAACCATTCCCTTAATCCAGAAAGTATAAAGCTGAAAGAGCGAACAGAACTTTACTCGATAGAGCCAAAACCATATTATATGAAAGTCAATTAGGCATGCAGTTTTGGGCGGAATGCGTTTTAATTTCTGTAACTCATGTAACTAATTTGACACCAAGAAATGGAAAAGAAAAATTACCACTTGAAATTTGGACAGGGAAAAAACCAAAAATAATTACTTAAAGAAATTCGGGATCAGTTTGCTACTATCACGTAGCCAAAATAAAAGAAACAATAAATTTGATGTTCCGGCAAAAACTGGAATTTTTGTTGGTTATTCCAGAGAGCGTATAGGTTATAGAAATTTATGATATATCTAGTGTGCAATAATAGAAGAGAGATCAGTTAAATTTAACGAGAATCTAAAGGTATACATTACTATCAAAAACAAAACAAAGTTATGGGAAATAGAAAATTTCGATAACAGATTAGAAAATAAAAAATGACTTTGTTGAGAATCCAAATGATTTTTCCGACTCTGAGGAGCCAGACGCGAGTAACCTTGACGAAACACCGAGCCCAAGGCTGCGTAGATCGGAAAGAATAAAGCAAAAAACATTAAAATATGCGAATCAAACTGAACTTATTCCTAATAATATTGAAGAGGCTAAAGGTCGCGCAGATTGGAATAAATGGAAAGAAGCAATCGATAGCGAATTGGAATCTTTGAAAACATGAGTATTCGAAATCACAGATGTTCCAGAAAACAACAAAATAATAAAAACTAATGGGTTTTTACTTTAAAAGAAAATGAAAATGGTTTGTTGATTTATAAAGCAAGGCTCGTAGCAGCCGATTTTAATAATAAAAATTATACCGAATCTTATTCACCTGTTGTAAATATAGAAAGTTTAAGGTTATTACTTGCAATTTCAGCTAAATTGAATATGAGTGTAAAATTTTATGATGTTAGACAGCATATCTTTATAGTGATTTAAAAGACACTGTTTATGTAAATATTCCACCTGGTTGTGAGGAAATATTTGGACAAGATAAAGTTTGTTTATTGAAAAAGAGTTTATATGGTTTATCATAAGTGGTAAAAATTGGTATTTAAAATTAAAGAGTGAATTACAGCGTATTGGACTAAAACAATTAGATTCAGATAATTGTGTATTCATAATGCTGATAATGATGATATTTTAATTCTTTGTTCATTTGTTGATGATTTAGGAATATTTTATACATCTGAAAAAATTTTTGAAAGTGTTATATCAAAATTAAGAGTGTATTTGAATTGCATGAAAATAAGAGTTCTAAATTTTTGGGTATAGAAATTGAAAATCATGATAATGGTATTAGTATTTCACAATCTAAGTATATTGAATCATTGTTAATTAAGCATATATGGGAAAATTGTAAAACTGTGAAAACACCAATTGTAAGGGGTGAAGATAAAAAGTTTTCCACTAAGTGATGATTTAATTGATCAAACTGTTTATCAAGAGTTAATTGGTGAACTTTTGTATTTGGCAAACAGGACACGTCCTGACATATCATTTGTAACGACCTATCTGTCACAATTCAATCAAAGACCAGAAAAAAGACATCTAAATCTAGCAAAAAGGGTCTTAAGATATTTGCAAGGGACTAAAGACAAAAAATTGTTTTATAGCAATGAAATGGATTTATTACTGGTACTTCAGATGCATCATGGGGAAATGCAGAAAATGCTAAGTCATTTAGTGGGAGTATAATTTTATTAGGCGATTCGTTAATCTCATGGAAATGTCAAAAACAAAAGAGTGTAAGTCTATCTACTTGTGAAGCTGAATTGTTCTCTATTTCAGAATTGGGTGTAAGAATATTATTTGGACTGTAAATTTATTAAGTGAAATGACATGTAAACAATTTATAAATGATAGAGTAATCTTACTTCTGACGCCAAGCAGCAATACAGTATCTTAAAGGTACTAGATCTTCTAATAAGTCCAGACATATGAATTTGCGATTTCATTTTGTGAAAGACTTGTTAATGGACAAGTTATTGAACTGAAACACCAACAAACTGATTTGTTACTAGCGGATTTCTTAACAAAGGCAGTAAATGAAGATAAATTATTGTATTCTTTAAACAATATCTCTTTGATTTAAATGATATTGTATTAAGTAATTGTTTTTTAGTGATTATCAATTAATGCCAAAATAATTTGTTTAATTAATTCCTAGATTAATATTTTAATTTTTATGTATGTTAATTGTATACTGTGTATGTAAAATTGTTTTTTAAATTGTGTTTCTCATCTTAGAAAAATATTGTCGCAGGAGGGGTGTGTGATTCCTTTTGGCGAGCGTACTATTTTTCTGGGACTGTGTGTCCATGCGCGCGTGTAAACATGCGTGATACGGTTCGCCGCGGGGGAAGCACACGTCACTCTATCTACTGCTAAGCGAAAGTAACGGACGTCAAAAAATATGACGGGTATAATGCTGTGTGCTTTACCTATATTAATTTACTGTGTGTAATAAATGAGAACTGTTGAATTGAACGATCCACTGACTTACCTAATTTACTAACATAAGAAACAAAAATATTCGTTTTTCGTCATAAATGAGTTCCATATTCCGAATAAAGCCGTAATATCTGTTCTCACTTGGCTAACTTATTCTTGAACCTGCAGAAAAATCTAATCACAGCAGATATTGCGGCTCACGTCTGAAATCAAATTTTATCTTCTGTGGTACCCTTAAAACTTTGTCAAACCAAAAATTCGAACTCTTTCAGTGTAAATTCTGGATCCTTATTTACTCGCCCCAACTTTGATTTCTTTCCCGTTGCAGTTGCATTCAGTAATGTGTTTATTCCAAATTTTACAGAATGGGGAGGGAGACTGCAAAATAAATATCAATTTTTCCTCTTTTGAGAATTCGTACCGTATACCTCACTTAAATTTCAAAGGATATTGCTTATAAACACAAATGAGACAAGCTCAGGCGAAAAGCGCAGCGAGTAAAATTTCAATATTGGTAGAGTATTGAAAAATATTTTTAGGCATTAGGAAAGGAGTAGAATTTAAACGGAATTCGATCTTGAGTTTCTGAAGTTTCCGTTCGTTTCGTTAAAAGCACAGAGTAAACGTTTCTCATTAGATTCGTATTACGCTAGGCTTTTACGGTTCTGCAGCATATTAATGTTTTTAGAGTAGTCGGGTTGAAGGTTGTTTTTCGTTTTTATTAAAAAATGTATTTGGAGAAACATAAAATTGAAACATCGAGTGAAGTAGCGAATTTTTTTTTTTTAAATTTGACCAAACAAAAATTCTTTGGTATTGGTCATTTTTGTTTTAAAATATAATGCAAAAGAATAAAATTCTGAGGACTGCACTTAACCAAAAAATTTGTTATGCACAAGTTTTTCCTTAATTTTGAAAAAAAGTTTTTTTTGAAAAGAAAATTTTTACTTACATTTCTTGAGGTTGTATTTATATTAACTATACCTTGTTATTTTACACCAAATTCATAAATAGATCAATTTACTGAAAAAAAATATTATTAATGCACTACCAAATAAAGCGACTGCATTATCAAATGTTTAGATTTATACAACACACACATTACAGTGTTCTCTGTGAATTGGGAAAGCAAACAAACAATTAGATGCACAACCCATTAAAAAAACAGAAACTCTCTACGATGAGGCATCGTCCCTTAAGGTCAAAAAAGAAATCAACCTTTCACTATGCTAAGAAAAGAACTCAACTGTTTACCAATGAGCATTAGGATATCACCCACGAAAGAAAGAAAAAACTCCAGGATCCGAAACCCCAGGGCTCCAATAACGAGAAAATCTCCAAAAACGTGCAATGATTGACAGTCCCATATAATAAGATTTTTAAATATAATTGAATTGATTTATTATTTCATTTCCTCACCAATAGATGGCACCACTTCTTAATCTAACTATCTGAAGCAACCCAGTCATTTCCAAGAAAATGTCGTTGCCACTCATATAATATTTCCTAAAATTACGCGTTTCAACAAGTAATCATGACGTCACGGCAACAATAAACAACTCAAAGACCAACACAACTGCGAATTCCGAAACTAAAGCAGGATACCTGCAGTCCATATGACGTCACACTAAACTGAAACCCCATACCGAAACCTTGTGGAAACCAACATCTCAACTCCTACCACTTATAAATACAATATGACGTCACACTAAACCAAAACTAAAGCAGGATATCTGCAGTCCATATGACGTCACACTAAAACAACCTAAACCCATACCGAAACCTTGTCTGTAAGCAGGAAACCAACATCTCAACTCGACTAAAACCCTCCTGTTATAGTCCAACTCTTAAACCACACCCCCTCGACCATTAAGAAGCCTCCATTCCATAAGCTCTGCCCCCTCGACCAATCAGAAGCCTCCATTTCCAAAGGGGGCGTGGTTTGATTGACAGGTGGGCGTGGCCTCTTGACAGGTGGCCACGCCTTGATTGACCCGATAGTGGGGCTATTACTACTTTTTTTTTAAATCATGCTCGGTTGCTTTCCCCTAATATATTTTTTCTACAATCTATGCTTTGTTTAAAAAATTCAATCCTTAAAGTTATTGAGAATGAATTAGTTCTACTTACAAAAAATCACCGATAAAAACTGAAGTAGAAGAAAGTTTATAAGATGTGCGTAAAATAAAAAAAAATTATAAAAAACAGTTAGAAAACATTTATATTTGAAGTTCTAATTTATAAAAAATCTCTATTTTAAACCATTTTAGACCTATTCGTCAATAACGTATTTATGTCAATCTAAATAAAAAAAAATTGGGGGTACCGAGTTTCCCCCATAACAGTTGACCAATTAACTACAACGGAGTTAAGAAGGATGATTTTTCTATATTATTATTTAAGTAAATTGCGTAAAGCTATTGAGATACACATTCTCATCTATATAATCCATCCTTCTTTCATCAATCGTCAATTAGTTTGCTTTTGTTCAATTCTTTATATATATTCTATCAATTTAAGAAGGTACATCATAAAAATGTATGATTTGGAAAGGTGAAACAAAGCAGGAATCATTTTTCAAATATCCGTTGAAGCATTTTTCCAGAATCGCTCTAAAATATTCTATTCAGTATATAAAATTCCACTTCCTACTCTAAGCCTTGTCAAAGATATTTTATTTGAAGTTCAGTCGAAATAACAGGGACAAATATTTCAGTTCAGTTTCCATATGAGTAACAAAACATCTAAACGAATGTGAATTTTTCTTAAAATCGAAAATACCTCTCACTAAGACTTAAAAAAAGAATAGTGAATTCAAACCTATGCATTAAATTCAAAGACACGCAAACACTCGACTTACATTAAAGCGATACCTAATATGTAGATAATTACATAGCTCTTATTTTTTGTTAGTAGAAACCCTTGCACTTGAAATAAACAAACAGTTTATTTTGCCCACTTATTCCATAAACTTCGTCTTCCTAATGCAAAATCTTTTCCACAAAGTGTTATAGGACCTTATTTGAGCACTTATATTCAACCACAACCTAAAATCCCTCCATATCTGTTCAAAAGGATAAAGTAGTATACAAAATCGGGCAAAACTAAACTCACGGTTCTTTCTGATAGATACTACTGCATACAGCACTGTTTGTGGAAAAATGACGTTTTTTCATTGAGTTAGCATGGTAGAAGTTTCGCCTTTTCCCGTTCGAGGCAATATGTCTGTGTCAGTTTGACATAACTGCTACTGGACCTTAACTGATTCTGATAATTTTTAGCTTTAGAGAACAAGAATGCATAGAGTAAATGGAATTGAAGGTTATAAGGGTTTTTTTTAATGTCAGAAACACCGCGATTGCAATTATATGTCAGAGCACTGAAAGATTGTCGGGTTTCTGAAATAAAAAAAATCACCTTAAACTTTTATTTGTCTCTTATCACTTATAATGGAAGCCCATATAGATGAAATATTTAGTTTTATCTGGTTTAAGTTTCCCTCTTGTTAAAAAAAGCAGTTTGCTGATTTATTAGAGCAGTATTATTGGTGGATTTTAAAGTGTGTTTGTGTGTGTGTGTGGGGGGGGGGGGGGGGGTTATAAGAAACAAAAATATTCGTTTTTCGTCATAAATGAGTTCCATATTCCGAATAAAGCCGTAATATCTGTTCTCACTTGGCTAACTTTATTCTTGAACCTGCAGAACATCTAATCACAGCAGATATTGCGGCTCACGTCTGGAATCAAATTTTATCTTCTGTGGTACCCTTAAAACTTTGTCAAACCAAAAATTCGAACTCTTTTTCAGTGTAAATTCTGGATCCTTATTTACTCGCCCTAACTTTGATTTCTTTCCCGTTGCAGTTGCATTCAGTAATGTGTTTATTCAAATTTTACAGAATGGGGAGGGAGACTGCAAAATAAATATCAATTTTTCCTCTTTTGAGAATTCGTACCGTATACCTCACTTAAATTTCAAAGGATATTGCTTATAAACACAAATGAGACAAGCTCAGGCGAAAGGCGCAGCGAGTAAAATTTTCAATATTGGTAGAGTATTGAAAAATATTTTTAGGCATTAGGAAAGGAGTAGAATTTAAACGAATTCGATCTTGAGTTTCTGAAGTTTCCGTTCGTTTCGTTAAGAAGCACAGAGTAAACGTTTCTCATTAGATTCGTATTACGCTAGGCTTTTACGGTTCTGCAGCATATTAATGTTTTTAGAGTAGTCGGGTTTGAAGGTTGTTTTTCGTTTTTATTAAAAAATGTATTTGGAGAAACATAAAATTGAAACATCGAGTGAAGTAGCGAATTTTTTTTTTTAAATTTGACCAAACAAAAATTCTTTGGTATTGGTCATTTTTGTTTTAAAATATAATGCAAAAAGAATAAAATTCTGAGACTGCACTTAACCAAAAAATTTGTTATGCACAAGTTTTTCCTTAATTTTGAAAAAAAAGTTTTTTTTGAAAAGAAATTTTTACTTACATTTCTTGAGGTTGTATTTATATTAAACTATACCTTGTTATTTTACACCAAATTCATAAATAGATCAATTTACCTGAAAAAAATATTTATTAATGCACTACCAAATAAAGCGACTGCATTATCAAATGTTTAGATTTATACAACACACACATTACAGTGTTCTCTGTGAATTGGGAAAAGCAAACAAACAATTAGATGCACAACCCATTAAAAAAACAGAAACTCTCTACCATGAGGCATCGTCCCTTAAGGTCAAAAAAGAAATCAACCTTTCACTATGCTAAGAAAAGAACTCAACTGTTTTACCAATGAGCATTAGGATATCACCCACCGAAAGAAAGAAAAAACTCCAGGATCCGAAACCCCCAGGGCTCCAATAACGAGAAAATCTCCAAAAACGTGCAATGATTGACAGTCCCATATAATAAGATTTTTAAATATAATTGAATTGATTTATTATTTCATTTCCTCACCAATAGATGGCACCACTTCTTAATCTAACTATCTGAAGCAACCCAGTCATTTCCCAAGAAAATGTCGTTGTCACTCATATAATATTTCCTAAAATTACGCGTTTCAACAAGTAATCAGGACGTCACGGCAACAATAAACAACTCAAAGACAAAACAACTGCGAATTCCGAAACTAAAGCAGGATACCTGCAGTCCATATGACGTCACACTAAACTGAAACTCCATACCGAAACCTTGTGGAAACCAACATCTCAACTCCTACCACTTATAAGTACAATATGACGTCACACTAAACCAAAACTAAAGCAGGATATCTGCAGTTCATATGACGTCACACTAAAACAACCTAAACCCATACCGAAACCTTGTCTGTAAGCAGGAAACCAACATCTCAACTCGACTAAAACCCTCCTGTTATAGTCCAACTCTTAAACCACACCCCCTCGACCAATCAGAAGCCTCCATTTCATAAGCGCCGCCCCTCGACCAATCAGAAGCCTCCATTTTCAAAGGGGGCGTGGTTTGATTGACAGGTGGGCGTGGCCTCTTGACAGGTGGCCACGCCTTGATTGACCCGATAGTGGGCTATTACTACTTATGTATCTTAATTCGCACTTTTATGTTGCTCCTGTCCGGAGCTAAGCTTTAAACAGTCTTACATTTAATTGTATTTGACTACATTTTTAGTGTAAAAAGTTAATTACCATACATGTGCAATTTTACCACAATTTTAACTTTTCATGTTTTTTGGGGGAAAGCTTATAAAAAAATGAATTGTTTATTCTAATACTGTAAGATTGGTCGTTATATTATTATGCAAGAATATGTAAACATAAAAATTATTTCAGACACAAAGTTTTGCAAGAAATTTCTTGCCGTCCTGTATCCTAAACATCAGATTTTTAGTTTGGTGCTTGAAATAACAGATTTACATTTGCATAAAATTAAATCTAGTTGAAATTCAAAAAACTAATACTCTCTCTTAACAAATGCACTTTCAACTTTTGACATTTATAATGTAAATTTCTCTTCTTTTAACCGTTTTTTTAAATATACAGGTTTGAAGTTATCGATTAAACCAGAACGGTTTAACCGAAGTTTTAAAAAAAAAATCCAGAAACTAGGTTCCATAAAAAAAAATATATAAGTAAAAAAACGCCATCCCTAATTGTGTTTTTAATTACACATAAGATTTTCTAATCTTTTTTTATTTTATAGTTATGAAACACAAATAACTATTTTCATAAACATTTGAAGTTACTTTTCAAAAGTTTTATTTTTACAAGTTCCGTCTACCTGGAGGTTAAAATTATAGTAAAATTGTCTAAATTACATATTTTGTTATTTGTTTGTGCAGGTTCTCCCCTGAAGAGAAAGCCAAACGCCCGCCCTATTCGTACATTCCATTCGGGGCCGGACCCAGAAACTGCGTGGCCATGAGGTTCGCCCTCATGCAAGTCAAAGTGTGCTTAGCACACGTCATTGCAAACTTCATCATCAAGAGATGTCCAGAAACAAAGGTTGGTATAAGGAGCTATTGTAAACAATTCCTGACAACCAAACTATTGAAATTCGAAAATTATCTAGGGTGACTTGGGTATCGGGTATCTAGGTATCTAGGTTATCGGCGTAATTATTGGACAAAAATCAAACTTTTACCATAATTCCCACACTTATGTAATTTTCTAACCAGTAATTTTTTTCATAATGACTTATTAGATATATCTGTCGGGTACCATTGTTGAAATTTACTATTGCCTCTGTAGAAGTTGAAAAAAAAATTAACATGTGTCCAAAAATTAACCCAACAGTTCGGCTAATTATTAGACAGTAGTGTTTAATCTGTTCTACACAGTATTTATAGACTAGCTAATTAAATAGCTAGGTAAAAGCTAGGGTAAATTGTGTGATATGGTGTGTACTATAGTGCTGTGTATTGGATAATTATTTAATCCCGCATGGCTTCTGTCAAATATGTGTTAAAACAGTGAAATCTAGTAAAAATAACCAAACATTTAAATTTCTATTCTTTCCAAGTTCAAGCATTTCGTAGATGGTGTTTCTTAATCACACAAACTATATGAAGTAAATTTAAGCATATTGCCATGCTGTCTGTCTTACGCCATATCATTTCCAACAATTTCCCCGCGTTGTCCAATAATTACCCCGTAACTAAATATGCATTTCATAATGCTACGATTCATCCTACAATGGTGTTTTTCAGCACAAACCACCTTCATAAACATAAGTAAGACTGAGCATTACAAAATTAAAGATCATGTAAAAGAAAACAAAATTATACACAATTTTGCATCGATAGAACAAAAGTTTAAACCATTGTTTAAACTCTTGTTCAAACTTTTTATTAAACAAAATATAACTTTTGAGAAAGACATACTATTTTGCTTTGATTATGTAATAATTAAAATATTTTATCGAATAATAATTAAAATTAAATTAACAATTAGGTTAAATATTGCCTTTCTTGAAATTTTATAAAAAAATGATTACCCTCTGTTCATAACGTAATAAACAGCTGGAGTAGGAGATTCTCAAAATTAACGTAATTTTCATCTGCTTCTGAGTTCTTCACAACATGCAACTTGTTTTTATCTAGGATCAGAATGCGGAAATAAATGAAAATAAACTTTTCTTTCTATGCAAGCTTTCTTTAATAAATGATTTGAAAAACAAACAGCACAGCAAGAAGTTGGTATTTTAAAAAAAAATAATAACTAAAATATTCTTAGATAAATCACTTTCGGATACTAAAACAAAAGTAATTCCAGAAAAATAGAAACAAGACCGCAGAGCTGTTGCCACCGACGACTTGAAACAACCCCATTTTTTTTCGTATTTCGAATATCTATAGAAAATAGAACCATTTCAGCCCCATAACAGGCATATTGTTTCACAGGTTCCGTTAGAATTTGGCAAGGGACAAGGATTTCTGATAGCCAACGGAGCCATACTCAGCTTGGAGCCGAGGAAAGATTCACCATTGGGAAATGGAAATTGTTGACGGTTTTTGGCGACAATGAAAATAATGATTAACAAATGGAAATAAAGAAGTTTTCTAGCTCTGTAGTTACAGCATTTGTTGATCAAAAGTATGTGTATAAATACTCAATGTGTAATTTCTGAGAAATAAAAATTAGTTTTATAAAAAAAAGATTTTTTTATGTTTCAAAATCAATGTTGAATATCAAAAAATAATAATAATACAAGAATTGTAAAGTTTAAGACATTTGAGAAAGATTAATTTTTAAGTTGTAGAAAGTTGAAGAGTTTTAAATTGATACTACAAAGGGCAAACACAAAGGTTTTGTAATTAGAAATTTTTTCACTGTGGTCCAAATTTGGGATTACTTTGACTTAGTTGATTAAATTCTGACAAGTAAACTCGTTACCTCCAAACATAAAGGTTGTTATATAAAGGATTCCCTTATTTGCAAAATTAATACGTGGAAAATGAACATACGAAATATACCTTTAAGAAACAACTTTTTTGAATTTTTTAATAAATATTATTTTATAATCTAATGATCTATATGTTATCTTATAATCTTTGCAATTAAATTAAACAATGCGGTTTATTTATTGTAAAACTCCATAACCAACCATAATAGCTAAAATTATAACAACCAAAAACCATAAAGAAAGGTAAACCACGGAACTTCTGAGAAAACTCAACTACAATAGGCGCGTTCTTATGCACGCGAATTGGGAGGAATATACCGGGATTTAGGAACAAAAATCCCTCCGTTAGGGAAAATTGGGGGTTCGAAATCGTACACACATTCTTCCTAGTCATTTTACCGGCATTTATCCGTGATGCATTGCGGTTTTGAGAATCAAAACAAAAGAAGCATGGCGGACAGGTGGAGAGAGGAGGAAATTCGGAAATTTAACGTGATAAACGTCCTTCTAATTTTTAATAGAAGGATAGTTTTAAGAATTTGCCGCGAAGCCATGGCGGCTTAAAAAATAAATTCTAAAAGTAAAACGTGACTGAAAGTAAACAGGATGTGACGTTAAACCATACGTCACTTTCGAAGTCCCGGTGTATTCTGGGTACTCATGTGAACGGGTGTTTTTGGTTTCAGGAATTGAGCGGGCTTAATACCGGTACTTAGTCCGTGCATGTGAACGCGCCTTATAATGTGACATTTCAGACCCTGTAAATTAAGAATCTAAATTAAGAAATCTAAGAATAAGAAGGTCGAAGTTGTTAGCTAGTTTATTTATGTGTTTTAGCAGAATACATATTGAGCATCCATTGATGCTGCAGAGATGCTAGATGACGGCTGTACTAAAGTGGCCATCTTTTTCATTCCCGCTGGTCACTTAGTACAGACTCTTTGCGAATTTCCATGGCGAGAATAATGCCCTCGGGCTGTAGAAGTCCCTGGCCCAATCCGAACTTCAAAGGAATCTAAAAACACAAACTTATCAAAAACATTAACATAAATACACACAATAGAGTTGTCAATAGGCACGTTTACATGAGCCATCGAATCCATGGAATGAAGAGCAAATCCGCAATTTTTCCCTCTTGGGGATTTTTCGCCTCGGCAGAACCGGTTATTGCAGGGTTCATTGGGGGTTTCGTTTCATTCCATGGTTTCCGCCATTTATACTTTTACTTCGACTTCTTGTCGATTGGATGCGGAACATTGGACATAAACACCTTAGCATGTAACCATCCTAAATATATTTTTAAATTTTAATTTTTATATAACTCAAGCTCTTAATTTATATAACTTTTGTTCAATTTGTTTTTATATAACTTAAGCTTAATTTTTATATAGCTCATCAAAATATTGCTAATCATTTGAAATGAAGGTTTTATAGAAAACCTGCTTGCTAGCTAAATATACGAGTCACAATACATTACTCAAGTGTAGTTGTCAAGAAATGTCAGATGTCCCGCGCTTCCTACGTGATCAACTCCCGGTTCCCATGTAAACGCCATATTTTACGAAGGGGGGTTGATTGCGGAGTTTGGGTTAGAAATCCTGCTCGACCACTTTTTCCCCTTATGGAGGATTTCGCATTCCATGGATTCGATGGCTCATGTAAACGCGCCTATTGAGTGGAATGCTTTACCAGATTATGTTGTGCATTCGAAGAGAGTAAAAGATTTTAAGAAGAAACTTGACGGTCATTGGAAACTGGTAATGTATTAGATTTATTTTGGACCAACCTTGCTGGGCCTCTGGCCTGTTGTTGGTCGACTATTTTTGTATTTGTATAAAACACAACACAAAATTCCGAGTATCTTAATGATTTGAGTTCTTCGAGGCAAACCCTTTAAGGGGGAATGAGACCGAATGATGCCGGTAACCAAACCAAAGTGCCTCTGTGTTAAATCTAAATGAAACAAGAAGTTCATAAAGAAATAAAATAGCCTACTTTCCTGTTACTTAAATACTTACTGAAGTTCTAATCGGGAAAAAAAACTATGTTCCAAAAGTAAATATCATCAACAGCCGTTTCTACACTAGATTTATACACATTAGAAAAAAAAATCGAAACACAGCACCCAGCTATAATTTAAACTTCTAAAAGCCAAAATCAACTATTTTCCTTAATATTCTTTCGCAAATTAATTAAATATTATTTATCATCTGCTCGTGATTTATTTGTAGTTCGAAGAATAATTAAATATTTATTAATAACAAAAGTAATGAAACTACTCCGAACTGCATTAAAAAATAAGAAATGTAAATTAAAACTAAGCATAATTGCATGCAAAAGTATGCCTTGCCGCTTTCTTGGTAGATAATTAATGAATAATCAAAGAATCGAATTGTGCTACACTTTATGACGTCTTTCCAAACTGATTCATGAAAATATTATTTTGCTTCAAATATGTTTAAATAAATAAAGTTTCTCATGCCATTGTTGATTTGGCAACAGTGATTTAAATGACTCAAAATTGAATTTCAATGTTAATTCAATGGGAAATTCGCCGAAAGATAGTAAATTTATATCCGTCCAGACGTACAGACAGACGGACAAAAAGTATGAAAGTTGGGTATCTGAGGTCATAGCTTTCTAACAAAAAAGAATTTTTAAGATCCGAGGGATAGAACCGATTTTGGAAGAGGGATACGGACAGACGGACAGACAGACAGACGGAAAGACAGACAGACATACGAACAGACAGACAGATGGACATCAACCGCATTTCAATACCTACAGTGATTTAAATGACTCAAAATTGAATTTCAATGCTAATTCAACGGGAAATTCGCCGACAGATAGTAGATTTATGTCCGTCCGGACGTACAGACAGACGGACAAAAAGTATGAAAGTTGGGTATCTGAGGTCATAGCTTTCTAACAAAAAAAAGAATTTTTAAGATCCGATGATTAGAACCGATTTTGGAAGGGGGGTACAGACAGACAGACAAACGGACAGACAGGCGGACAGACAGACGGACAGACATACGAACAGACAGACATACGAACAGACAGACAGATGGACAGACAGACAGTTGGACATCAACCGCATTTCAATACCTACAGTGATTTAAATGACTCAAAATTGAATTTCAATGCTAATTCAATGGGAAATTCGCCGACAGATAGTAGATTTATGTCCGTCCGGACGTACAGACAGACGGACAAAAAGTATGAAAGTTGGGTATCTGAGGTTATAGCTTTCTAACAAAAAAAGAATTTTTAAGATCCGATGATTAGAACCGATTTTGGAAGGGGGGTACGGACGGACAGACGGACAGACAGACGGACATCGACCGCATGTCAATACCTACTTTTTCATTTTTTTAATTCTTTCGAATTAAAAAAAGAAAAGTAGGCTAAAAATATTTTACAATCCGCAATTCCCCGGATGTATTGGATATTTTTACGAACGATTTTTAGCCTACTTTTCTTTTTTTAATTCGAAAGAATTAAAAAAAATGAAAAGGTAGGTATTGACATGCGGTCGATGTCCGTCTGTCTGTCTGTCCGTCCGTACCCCCCTTCGAAATTCGGTTCTATCCATCGGATCTTAAAAATTATTTTTTTGTTAGAAAGGTATGACCTCAGATACCCAACTTTCATACTTTTTGTCCGTCTGTCTGTACGTCCGGACGGACATAAATCTACTATCATTCGGCGAATTTCCCATTGAATTAGCATTGAAATTCAGTTTTGAGTCATTTAAATCACTGTAGGTATTGAAATGCGGTTGATGTCCATCTGTCTGTCTGTTCGTATGTCTGTCTGTCTGTATGTCCGTCTGTCCATACCCCCCTTCCAAAATCGGTTCTATCCATCGGATCTTAAAAATTCTTCTTTTGTTAGAAAGCTATGACCTCAGATACCCAACTTTCATACTTTTTGTCCGTCTGTCTGTACGTCCGGACGGACATAAATCTACTATCTGTCGGAGAATTTTCGATTGAATTAGCATTGAAATTCAATTTTGAGTCATTTAAATCACTGTAGGTATTGAAATGCGGTTGATGTCCATCTGTCTGTCTGTTCGTATGTCTGTCTGTCTTTCCGTCTGTCTGTCCGTCTGTCCGTATCCCTCTTCCAAAATCGGTTCTATCCCTCGGATCTTCAAAATTCTTTTTTTTTTGTTAGAAAGCTATGACCTCAGATACCCAACTTTCATACTTTTTGTCCGTCTGTCTGTACGTCCGGACGGACATAAATCTACTATCTTTCGGCGAATTTCCCATTGAATTAGCAATTGAAATTTAATTTTGAGTCATTTAAATCACTGTTGCCAAATCAACAATGGCATGAGGAACTTTTTTTATTTAAACATATTTGAAGCAAAATAATATTTTCATGAATCAGTTTGGAATGACGTCATAAAATGTAGCACAATTTGATTCTTTGATTATTCATTAACTATCTACCAAGAAAGCGGCAAGGCATACTTTTGCATGCAATTATGCTTAGTTTTAATTTACATTTCTTATTTTTTAATGCAGTTCGGAGTAGTTTCATTACTTTTGTTATTGATAAATATTTAATTATTCTTCGAACTACAAATAAATCACGAGCAGATGATAAATAATATTTAATTAATTTGCGAAAGAATATTAAGGAAAATAGTTGATTTTGGCTTTTAGAAGTTTAAATTATAGCTGGGTGCTGTGTTTCGATTTTTTTTTCTAATGTGTATAAATCTAGTGTAGAAACGGCTGTTGATGATATTTACTTTAGGAACCTAGTTTTTTTCCTCGATTAGAACTTCAGTAAGTATTTAAGTAACAGGAAAGTAGGCAATTTTAGTTCTTTATGAACTTCTTGTTTTATATGAAAAATATAACTGACTTACAGACCTTTATAGTCCCACTTTTTGAAATTGCTTCAAACATTTTTAAACCGTGGAAATTTTCAATGAATAATTTTACAGAAAATATTCGATCCCATTTCAAAATGTGGGATTATAGAGACCTGTAAAGCCCTTATCAGACGGTACGAACATCGCTCGTCGAACAACTTTTTCGGACAGCAAAAACGTCACAAGAGAACGGCTACGTCATGCGTGACATCACAAACTTAAAAGCAGTATTATCGCGGTATTGGAGGAGGAGGCTCGGCCATGATGTAACGACTGAACTTCGTTTCTGATTGAAGCAGCCGTTCGAACAGCAGAAATGAGCCGGATTTTTTCGAGTCGACTCGAAAATGCTCATTGAGCAAAAACTGCTCCAAAAACCAGTTTTTGATATGGCGTACGGGCGTCGCTGAACGAACGACCTCTCGTGTGATAAAAGGCCTTAAGTCAACTACATTTATCATATAAAAAAACTTTTGTAAAAACATTCAATTCTGCCTGAGAATTGCTATTTAGAAAATATTTTTTCAATTGGATTATTACAGAGTTACTTTGGTTTGGAGACCCGCGGTCATTCGGTCTCATGCGCCGCTAACACTTAAACAAGGAAATGAGCCAAATCGTAAGCATACATTTGTTTCTGGGCATGTCTTAATGTTGAAATTGGCGATGACATGTGCTAAGCACACTTTTACTTCCATGAGGGCGAACCTATTGGCGACGCAATTCCTGGAGCCAGCGCCAAAGGGGAGGTAGGAATACTGATCGCGCTGGCCTCTTTCCTCGGGAGTGAACCTGCAATTACAAAATGTCAAGAATTTCGTTGTATGTACTATAATGGGGTTGTTTCACGTCGTGAATGACAACAGCCCCAGCGGTTCTTGTTTTCACTTTTTGTCTGGAATTACTTTTGTTTTGGTATTCGAAAATGCATTTTCTAAGAATATTTCACCCATCAAATATTTAAAATGTCAACTGCTTTCTGTAGTGCCGTTCGTTGTACAAATCATTCGGTAAATAAAGCTTGCATTGTAAGAAA
>JAFNEN010001706.1:0-21733 GCA_019343175.1 Oedothorax gibbosus | reverse complement strand
CAACCGCATTTCAATACCTACAGTGATTTAAAATGACACCAATTGAATTTCAATGCTAATTCAATGGGAAATTCGCCGACAGATAGTAGATTTATGTCCGTCCGGACGTACAGACAGACGGACAAAAGTATGAAAGTTGGGTATCTGAGGTCATAGCTTTCTAACAAAAAAAGAATTTTTAAGATCCGATGATTAGAAACCGATTTTGGGAAAGGGGGGGTACAGACAGACAGACAAACGGACAGACAGGCGGACAGACAGACGGACAGACATACGAACAGACAGACATACGAACAGACAGACAGATGGACATCAACCGCATTTCAATACCTACAGTGATTTAAATGACTCAAAATTGAATTTCAATGCTAATTCAATGGGAAATTCGCCGACAGATAGTAGATTTATGTCCGTCCGGACGTACAGACAGACGGACAAAAAGTATGAAAGTTGGGTATCTGAGGTCATAGCTTTCTAACAAAAAAAGAATTTTTAAGATCCGATGGATAGAACCGATTTTGGAAGGGGGGTACGGACAGACAGACGGACAGACAGACAGACGGACAGACGGAAAGACAGACCGACATACGAACAGACAGACAGATGGACATCAACCGCATTTCAATACCTACAGTGATTTAAATGACTCAAAATTGAATATCAATGCTAATTCAATGGGAAATTCGCCGACAGATAGTAGATTTATGTCCGTCCGGACGTACAGACAGACGGACAAAAAGTATGAAAGTTGGGTATTCTGAGGTCATAGCTTTCTAACAAAAAAAGAATTTTTAAGATCCGATGATTAGAACCGATTTTGGAAGGGGGGTACAGACAGACAGACAAACGGACAGACAGGCGGACAGACAGACGGACAGGACATACGAACAGACAGACATACGAACAGACAGACATCCGAACAGACAGACAGATGGACATCAACCGCATTTCAATACCTACAGTGATTTTAAATGACACCAAATTGAATTTCAATGCTAATTCAATGGGAAATTCGCCGACAGATAGTAGATTTATGTCCGTCCGGACGTACAGACAGACGGACAAAAAGTATGAAAGTTGGGTATCTGAGGTCATAGCTTTCTAACAAAAAAAGAATTTTAAGATCCGATGATTAGAACCGATTTTGGAAGGGGGGTACAGACAGACAGACAAACGGACAGACAGGCGGACAGACAGACGGACAGACAGACGGACAGACATAAGAACAGACAGACATACGAACAGACAGACAGATGGACAGACAGACAGATGGACATCAACCGCATTTCAATACCTACAGTGATTTAAATGACTCAAAATTGAATTTCAATGCTAATTCAATGGGAAATCGCCGACAGATAGTAGATTTATGTCCGTCCGGACGTACAGACAGACGGACAAAAAGTATGAAAGTTGGGTATCTGAGGTCATAGCTTTCTAACAAAAAAAGAATTTTAAGATCCGATGATTAGAACCGATTTTGGAAGGGGGGTACAGACAGACAGACAAACGGACAGACAGGCGGACAGACAGACGGACAGACATACGAACAGACAGACAGATTGACAGACAGACAGATGGACATCAACCGCATTTCAATACCTACAGTGATTTAAATGACTCAAAATTGAATATCAATGCTAATTCAATGGGAAATTCGCCGACAGATAGTAGATTTATGTCCGTCCGGACGTACAGACAGACGGACAAAAAGTATGAAAGTTGGGTATCTGAGGTGATAGCTTTCTAACAAAAAAAGAATTTTTAAGATCCGATGATTAGAAACCGATTTTGGAAGGGGGGTACAGACAGACAGACAAACGGACAGACAGGCGGACAGACGACGGACAGACAGGCGGACAGACAGACGGACAGACAGACATACGAACAGACAGACAGATGGACAGACAGACAGATGGACATCAACCGTATTTCAATACCTACAGTGATTTAAATGACTCAAAATTGAATTTCAATGCTAATTCAATGGGAAATTCGCCGACAGATAGTGGATTTATGTCCGTCCGACGTACAGACAGACGGACAAAAAGTATGAAAGTTGGGTATCTGAGGTTATAGCTTTCTAACAAAAAAAGAATTTTAAGATCCGATGATTAGAACCGATTTTGGAAGGGGGGTACGGACGGGACGGACATCGACCGCATGTCAATACCTACTTTTTCATTTTTTTAATTCTTTCGAATTAAAAAAAGAAAAGTAGGCTAAAAATGATTCATATCCTTATACAATAAAAATAACTACTATTGAAAATCACCGAAATTAAAATTAATTAGATGTCGTCCAAATGCTCCTTTTTTTAAACACAATACTTCAGGGTTTAGTTTAATTAATAGGTTAAAATATACAATTTGACATTAAAATAATTCATTCCATAAAAAAAATAACCCTTAATCATACACATTTTCTTTATTCATTCTCTAAAAAAATCCCTTACATGACAAAACCTTTAATCCAAAACCATCTATATTTCAGCATTAAATCCCTATCAATTGAGAAAAATCTGTCTACATACATCTGTCTTACTTTTCATTCGAAGCACTTATCAAATCTAATTACTCTAATCCTCCAATTGAGACCTTTGCCGAATAAATGGCTAAAGTGAATTAATAAGCGTTCCACTCAGCAGAACTTGCAATGATCTTTGATTACCTTATAATTTTGTCCCATTTCCTTCTATCTCAGCAAGGGGCTTTCATTAACCGCTTTCCCCGTAACCGCGACTTTTTTATGACTCGTAATAAACATCTAAGGTGGGTTGGTAGAAGTTGAGGGCGCTAGTGGTTTGGTTTGGAACGATTTTGACCGTGTTTCGGATTTTTCAAAAGACAAATAGTATAACCATTTCATTGGATTGTCAGCTTATAAGAATTTCCTTTAACCTCTTCAATCCCGAAAAAAATCTTGCTCATGTATTCTTTATAGAAATATATTTAAATAAAAATAAAAATGTAAAGTTTTGTCAATAATTTTGAAAAAATTGGCGTTTAAGATTTGCTGAAAATCACCGAAATTAAAATTAATTAGATGTCGTCCAAATGCTCCTTTTTTTAAACACAATACTTCAGGGTTTAGTTTAATTAATAGGTTAAAATATACAATTTGACATTAAAATAATTCATTCCATAAAAAACAATAACCCTTAATCATACACATTTTCTTTATTTCATTCTCTAAAAATATCGTATTGGTACGTCAATATAGTGAAATTTAGGGTTTCGTTAAATAAAAGGGTTCGGAAAATACAATTGTTTGGGGTGCTATGAACGATAAGACAAAGCTCTATCATATTTTTGTGATTGATAGTACATTCAAACATTTCTTTTTAATTAAAAATGCCTTATAAATTAATAGTCGAAAAACCTTAGTTTTTTGCAAGACCTTCGACTCGAAAGGTCTTCCAAAATCTCCCCTAAATCTGCGTAACCCCCTTGGTAAGTCATTATTTATTATAATTAATAAATCAGCATTTTTAGTATCGGTATTTTTGGAAAGTTTGGTTTTGCCCGTTTCTAATAAAAAAAGTTAGTATCACAAAAAGTTGTAAAATGAAGTTTTGAAAAGAATTCTACATAAATCCACGTAAGTTTTTAAGGCGTTGGCTTATACATTGTTGAAAATGTTGTGGTAGGTTTTTCAAAAAAAAAGGTTTTATATTAGCTGCTACGACTGTGTGGGGAAGTTTTTTTTCTGGTTTTTAATCAAACACTTGAGAAATTCTTCTACCGAATATCAGATATGTAATGAAACATTTCCCCACACAGCCGTTGCAGGTAGAAGGAACCAATTTTTGGGTGAAACTTAAAGCTAAATTTTCAACAGTGTAGAATGAGATACCCTAGGGTATCATTCGATCGAATATAGTATTCAACGTGCCATCCAATACATAAGATGTACAAAAAATGCGGTAACATAAAACAAATTAAACTTAAACGTTATTGACATTCTGACGACTCTGCCACGGAGAGGAGAGCCTCCAAGAAATGTCACCATATATATCCTCCACCTGTACTGTTTAGATACCTGTGACTCAACCCACTTTTTTCCTCACCAAACATTCCACCATAGGCCTATTAATTTTTTCCCTCCGCCTATAACGACAACAATCATAAACTTCGTAACGACGCTATCGCTTAACGACGATGGCTGTCAACGTTAATGAGGGCGTGCAACTATAATTAATGAACCACGTGACAACATGCTTGATAAATGACGTGTGAAATGTGCCCTTGCCCCAAGGACAGGGGTGATTAAATGCCCGGGGTTGGGGGGGGGGGGAGGGACTTGTTTTTTTTAATATCGACCCTCCCCCCCTGGTATTGCACTTGGGAGATGTCCCATTTGTAGGGGGTTATGATGTTTTTGGTGAAGGGATGTAAAACGTACAGGTTAATTTTGCTGGTTAATTCCACGTAAATACATACCACAAGTGAATTTTAAAAATATTTTTTATTCCAGTTGAAACTTTTATATGTGATTTAGAAAAGTTTGAATTGCAAAAATTTTACATCAAGAACTATTATTGTTTTTATCTGTGGCAACCCTGAAGTTTCAAATTGGCTGCATTTTTTGAAAGCATGTGTTATGGTTTTTCATCATTTTGAATTCTTTAATTTTAAGTTAAGTATTATTTTTATTAGATTTTTTGGTAAAATTATTAAAATACACTATAATAACTATCTTGAAAACACATTTTTAATCAGCATTTATAAATAAAAGTTACTTAATTTGAAATATAAACATCCCCTGTTTTGGGCTGTAGTGTAAGTCACGAAAAGATCTAAAAGTTTCTATAACTTTTTAAAAAAGGCTTTGCTTCAAAATTTTTAAGATATTTTCTTTCTATACTAACCTCTGTGTAATTCTACATCTTTAAATTTTAAAATAAAAAGCATTTTCTCTATTTATAAAACATTTTAACTTTGTAGTGTAAGTCACAACGTAGTGTCAGTCACAGCTTCTGTTTGATTTATCTGTTGTAGATTAGCTATAATATTTGTAGCTTTCTTATATTTTGATAATTTTGATTTAAGATGGCTATATCAACAGCTAAAAGAAAAAGAGAGCAAAGGGAAAGACTTTAAGCATGTGGTAAATTTAAAACCTTTAAAGAAAATTAAAGCAAAAACCACTTTACGGACAACACTTTATCTAAAAATACACCATCTCTATTGCAATGTTCCAACCGTTAGACAACTTTGAATAGCATTTCTCTGCCACCAATGTTGGCCATCTTTACCTTTAGTCATGAAAAAGGACCAAGTGATGGACCTGGTGATACAGTAAGGAGGAGATAAAAGCAGTCACACATTCCAGGAAAATTGACCCATATTCTGCTAAAGATTTTTTCACTTTGCATAAGAAATCTGCCGAAACATATCACTATTATACATTTCTAACAACTGTGTAAAGGGCGAAATAGGTAGATTAAATGATATTTGCTCATCTCAAAGGAAAATAAATATTTCCGATTCCTGACACTCAAAAATTGCTCTGCTTTTTAAAATTAAACAAATACCTAGGTACTTAAAACTGCCAAT
The DNA here is from genome assembly GCA_019343175.1 of Oedothorax gibbosus. NCBI lineage: Eukaryota > Metazoa > Arthropoda > Arachnida > Araneae > Linyphiidae > Oedothorax > Oedothorax gibbosus. Next base: position 16,175 of record JAFNEN010001706.1, on the reverse strand, counting down.
GTTTTATTAAATCCCCAAAAGTAATACACGACTGATTAAACAAATTTAAATGTTGTAAAAGGAAATACCTCTCAACAAATTCTGAAAATGAATTTGATGTTGTAAAAAGAGCTTTTTGTTCCTTTTGTCGGAAAATTATCGTTAAATATTTTGTGGGGAAAATGTTAAGTAAAGATGCTTATTCAATAAAACTGAAACATCTGCAATGGTCGGGAAGCCTTTTTGCGTGGCCTGAGAAGGAAGGTTTTTCAGACAATGCTATTGAAGAAAGAATTAAGAAATAACTTGAAACCAACTTTAGGGGACGTTTGTAACTTTTCTAACTATGATTTTACCATGTATGCAATTTTTAACTTATAATGTTCATAATAATTTATATATGTTATGTTATCTTTGCCTAAATTTCCATATCTTTGATACAATTCGTATGATGTAGTGTAAGTCACAAATTGAATGTAGTGTAAGTCAGGGACAAAAATGTTAATAAATTATTTCCTATGATATTTCAATACTTTTTTGCAATTAAATTATTTAGCTTTTAACCTTATACTTAAAATAAGCACTGGCAGAATGTTTATTTACTGCACTATGAAGAAGAAATTAGAGTTTAAGAAATTACCAGAAACCAACTTTAGGGGACGTTTGTAACTTTTCTAACTATGATTTTACCATGTATGCAATTTTTAACTTACCATGGCCAAAATTATTTACATATGTTATGTTATTATTGCCTAAATTTCCATATTGTTACAACTTTTGTGTAAATATTGTAAATAACTTATTATATATATATTTTTGAGTTTCATGAATGGCAACAGCCGAGGAACGTCAGCGTAGCTCGGATGTGTTTTTGGTCTTTGAAAATGGCGGTGTTCTAAAAAGTTGCAACGGTTAACTTGTTAGTGAGAGAGTGTCATTTGCTGAATAAAAAGTATTGTTCTTGTGAACTGTATCGTGCTTTGAAGTAAGCTGAATAAAGTAAATTGTCTTGGCGAACTTTGTTGTGCTTCAGAAGAACCCAGAAATTTCGTAGCACATTGCCACCATTCTTGGATTGGACTTTTTACGGAAGTATGACTTCACCCTCAATTTGAAGAAAGGTGAGCTCCATGCGTCTAAAGAAGAGGTGCCATTATTTAGAATAAATAAAGGAGAGCCACATTGCCACCAAATCGTGGCTTCAGAAGATATAACAATTCCATCCAGAGCTGAGTTGGTTGTAAAGGGTAACCTACAATCTGAAAGCGACTTCAGGATAGGAGTGACTGATCACTCAATAGCTACCACCTTGCCAAAGGGAGTCTTGGTCGGAGCGACACTGGTGGTTCTCTCTCAGAAGACAGTACCAGTTAGGGTGGTAAACTTAAATGATAGAGAGAGGTTCATTCGTAAAGGGCAAGAAATTGCAACATGTGCTCCTGTGACGAGTATTGAGCGAGAAGGGGAAGCAAGCATGGTCACTCCTACAGAGAGTTTGGCGTGGGAACTCCTTAAGGGCAAAGAATTTGATGCAAATCAAACAGATGCGGCCATCAAACTGATTGAAGAATTCAATCACATCTTCTCTACCTCGGCGAAGGACATTGGTAGAACACAGCTAACAAAACATAAAATTGACACTGGTGACCATCCTCCAATCAAACAGCGACCGAGGAGGCTTCCTTCTGCGAAACAAGAGGAAGTGGACGAACTCGTACAGGAGATGCAGACTAACGATATAATCGAACCGTCATCTAGTCCTTGGGCATCACCTATAGTTTTGGTACGAAAGAAAGACGGCTCCACAAGATTCTGCGTCGACTACCGCCGCTTGAATGATGTCACAAAGAAGGACAGTTATCCACTCCCCCGTATAGATGAAACACTGGATACTTTAGTAGGAAACCATTGGTTCACCACCCTGGACTTAAAGAGTGGATACTGGCAAGTTGAAATACACCCAGATGACAAAGAAAAGACGGCCTTCACGACGAGACAAGGACTGTGGCAATTCAAAGTAATGCCTTTTGGACTTTGCAATGCCCCTGCAACCTTCGAGCGGCTGATGGAGACTGTATTGCGAGGATTATCTTATGAAGCCTGCCTCGTATATTTGGATGACATAGTTATTGTCGGGAAGGAATTTAATGATCATCTTATAAACATAAGAAAAGTACTCACGAAATTGAGATATGCGGGCTTGAAACTAAGCCTCTCAAAATGCCATTTCTTCCGTCGCGAAGTAAAGTACCTCGGGCACATAGTCTCTTCAGCTGGAGTGCAAACAGATCCGGATAAAACTGAAGCTGTCAAAAACTGGCCTCGTCCGAAGGATGTCCATGTACTTCGAAGTTTTTTGGGGCTCTCGACTTACTACCGTCGGTTTGTCAAAGGTTTCTCAATGATTGCTAGGCCTCTCCACCGACTCACCGAGAAACAGCAAAAGTTCACGTGGACCTCCGAGTGTGACGAGGCGTTTGACCATTTGAAGAGTGTCCTGACATCTGCTTCTATTTTGGCATACCCAGAGCCTGACAAGATGTTTATTCTAGATACGGATGCCAGTAAAGAAGGTATCGGCGCCGTCTTATCGCAAGAAGTCGACGGAAAAGAACGTGTTATTGCGTATTTCAGCAAGAGCTTGTCAAAACCAGAGAGGAACTACTGTGTCAGGAGGAAAGAGCTCCTGGCGATAGTCAAAGCCGTCGAACATTTCCACCATTATTTGTATGGGAGACGGTTCCTCGTAAGAACGGATCATGCGTCATTAACATGGTTATTGAATTTCAAGTTCCCAGACTTGAAAATTGCCAGGTGGAACCAGAGGCTTCAGGAATATGACATTAAGATCGAGTATCGAAAAGGTTCTTCTCACGGCAATGCAGATTCTCTTTCCCGTAGACCCTGTCCAGAAACCTGCAAGCACTGTACAAATGCGGAGTCGAAGTACGGATACGAACAACCTATGGTCCGGCTTGTAAATATCAGTTACCGGATCCTATTATCCTGTTATCTTTACCGGATCCTGACCCTTGGAGTGACGCGGGTATGCGAGAAAGCCAATTGGAAGACCAAGATTTGAGACCCATTCTAGAATCTTTGGAGAAGGCTGAAGGCAGGCCAAGTTGGCAGGATATGGCATCTTATGGTCCCGTCACCAAGAGGTATTGGGCTCTGTGGGACTCTCTAAAAGTCCATAGCGGAGTGTTGTACCGCAAGTGGGAGTCTGACGACGGAAAATCATTCAGATTACAATTAGTTGTTCCGCGGTCCCGGGTCGAAAACGTCCTAGAAGAACTTCACAGTAGCCCATCAGGGGGACACTTCGGCGTTATGAAGACCACTCATAAAGTTAGGGAGCGCTTCTATTGGGACAAATTAAAGTCGGACGTCGATAAGTGGTGCAGAACCTGCAGCACCTGTACCGCAAGGAAGGGCCAAACACCCGCACCCGTGGGAGGCTGCAACGTTACAACGTGGGAGCTCCCTTCGAAAGAATAGTCATAGACGTCCTGGGACCCCTTCCGCAGACAACAAATCGCAACAAGTACATCTTAGTCGTCATGGACTATTTTACGAAGTGGCCCGAAGCTTATGTCATTCCAAACCAAGAAGCCACTACCGTTGCCGAGGCCCTGCTGCGGGATTGGATCTGGCGGTTCGGAGTGCCACTCTTGCTGCACTCCGATCAAGGAACGAACTTCACCTCCGCCGTTTTTACCGGACTCATGGACCTGCTCGGGGTAACGAAAACTCGCACAACTCCCCTGCATCCGCAGTCAGATGGAATGGTCGAAAGACTGAACAGAACGATTTTGAACCATCTATCGCTGTTCACTCATCGCAATCAGAATGATTGAGACCAGAAGCTTCCTCTATCTCTTCTGGCTTACATGAGCGCAGTTCATGAGACCACCGGACTATCACCATCCCAGATGCTAATGTGTCAAGAACTAAGAATCCCATGCGACCTTTTATTTGGGCGACCGCCAGATGATCCCTCCTCGCCTGTGGAATATCTTGAAGATCTCAAGGCTCGGTTGGAGGATGTTCATCTGTTCGCCAGAGAGAGGATCGACATCAACACCTCACGCATGTAGACTAGATATGACGCCAAGTCACACGAACCAGCATTCAAGATAGACGATAAGGTCTGGTTTTGGAATCCGAAGCGTAGTAAAGGTCTTTCTCCAAAGCTGCAGACCTTCTGGGAAGGACCCTATACCGTGGTCAAACAGCTGAACGACGTCGTGTATAGGATTCAGAAGAATCCTTGCAAACCTAAAGTAGTACATTGTGATAAATTGGCGCCCTATAACAGCACTTATGAGTAGCAGAACTTTGTTCTCTCTATTCTTGAGATTGCACTGCCCGGGACGTGCAGTCTTAGAAGGGGGGAGCAATGTTACGACTTTTGTGTAAATATTGTAAATAACTTATTATATATATTTTTGAGTTTCATGAATGGCAACAGCCGAGGAGCGTGAGCCGTAGCTCGGATGTGTTTTGGTCTTTGAAAATGGCGGTGTTCTAAAAAGTTGCAACTGTTAACTTGTTAGTGAGAGAGTGTCATTTGCTGAATAAAAAGTATTGTTCTTGTGAACTGTATCGTGCTTTGAAGTAAGCTGAATAAAGTAAATTGTCTTGGCGAACTTTGTTGTGCTTCAGAAGAACCCAGAAATTTCGTAACAATATCTATGATACAATTCACATGATGTAGTGTAAGTCACGTACAAAAATGTTAATAAATTATTTCCTATGATATTTCAATACTTTTTTTGCAATTAAATTATTTAGCTTTGAACCTTTATACTTAAAATAAGCACTGGTAGAATGTTTATTTACTGTACTATGAAGAAGAAATTAAGAGTTTATAATATAACCAAATATCGACTTCCTTTCATGTAGTGTAAGTCACATCAGGACATTTTTATTATTTTTTTAGTAAAATATTAAATTAAAAAAGTTTTTACTGATTGCTAAAAATACTATATGTTCATGGGTAAACTGACATACAATATTTTTTTTTGAATAAATAGAAAATAATTATGAACTATGCAAACGAAATTTGTTAAATCGTCCGATGTAGTGTAAGTCACGCGTGGAAATCCCCTGCTGTTGAAGAGAATGAGCCCGCTGGATCGCGGGTCTCCAAACCAAAATGCTTGAGTGTTCATGCATGAAGAAATGATATTTTCTAAGCCACATTTCTCCGGCTGTATTGAAATATTTTTAAAAAACTGTTTTTTTTATGCGATAAATGTAGCTGACTTACAGGTCCCTGTTGGACGTTGAATGTGCATCTTGTCCAATAAGGAAACACCAGGGTTTAGGAACAGAGCTTTAATTAACACAACATGGTAAAATGTAACAAGGGATTAAACAAGTGCGTAGCAACAACAACGCTAGCAATATATAGTGACAGTTTTGTACGGTCACAGTTCATAGTTCATATTCAGGTGGTCAGGTGGTTGTTGGCTGATTCCGATCTGCGTCTACACAGACTTGTAATCACAACACTCCCTCACACCAGCTAGGAACCATAGCGCTCAGGAGGTCTTCTATTCCGCTTAGGCCGCGACAATATATTTGGTGATGGAGGTTGCGGCGTAACCTTTGACGGTGAAGGCTGCGGCGTAGGATCTGTTGTAGCCTCTGCAGTCCCGGTGTCAGTAGGTATGTCGACAGAAGGAGGCTCAAGCAAAATTGGGTCCGAAGCAGTTGATGGCTCCACTTCTGAAGTTAACGGCAATGACGGTGAAGAAGGAACTGCTTGGTTCTTGAGCATTTGATCGACATGCCTTCGAACAACTTGACCAGAATCTGTGATGACTCTGTAGGACACTGGACCAGTTACGTCTGTTACTTTGGCGGGAACCCACGCAGGACCACGTGAGTAATTCTTGACAAGCACTGTATCATCAGGAGAAAACTTGCGAACAGTTCCTGTCTGCTTCAAGAATTCAGTTTCTTGCTTTTCACGAAGTTCACGAACAAGATCTGGATGGCATAGGTCAAGGCAGCTTCTTAGTCGCCGACCCATAAGCACTTCACTTGGACTCAGGTTAGTGACAGAAGATGGAGTAATGTGTTGGAAGAGTAGGTACTGTGCAAGTCGCTTCTTAAATGACCCTTGGACGATGCGACGCAGAGAGTCTTTAGCTGATTGAACTACTCTTTCGGCCTGACCATTGCCAGCGGCTCTACGAGGTGCTACGAGGACCTGACGAATTCCGTTACTTCGAAGAAAGCCCTGGTTTCCCCCTCGAATCGAACGGTGGACCATTGTCAGAGACGACAACGTCTGGAATTCCGTGAATGGCGAATAGTTCTCTCAGCACATCGATGGTGGAAGATGCTGTGGTAGTTGACATTTCTTTCCCATCCTCGTCGCCAGTGTTGGACGTTGAATGTGCATCTTGTCCAATAAGGAAACACCAGGGTTTAGGAACAGAGCTTTAATTAACACAACATGGTAAAATGTAACAAGGGGATTAAACAAGTGCGTAGCAACAACAACGCTAGCAATATATAGTGACAGTTTTGTACGGTCACAGTTCATAGTTCATATTCAGGTGGTCAGGTGGTTGTTGGCTGATTCCGATCTGCGTCTACACAGACTTGTAATCACAACAGTCCCGACGATCCCACTTTTTTAAATGGAATCGAATATATTTTTTAATTTTCAATAATCTCATCAGTGGCTGAGAGGATATACGTGTCCGCCTCATAAGACCAAGTTCACGGGTTCGAGCCCTGCTGAGTCGGCGGATTTTCTGGATGGGAAAATCATGGGCACGCATGTCATGTGATTATGTGGCATCGGGCATGTAAAAAGTCCCTGGAGTACCCATTTGCCTTGGGGTTCTCTCGGCAAAATTAAATCTCGGCATACTTTAACATCCACAGAGAGCTCAGATTCATTTGTAATCTGAACGTCAAAATTGGTATCGAGAGTCGCCTAGATGGTGCCACAAAAAAACGGCTCTCGGATCTGGGAAATATGACGAGTCTGCAAAGGCTTGATCGCCAAAATCGCAGCCCCATTGGAGGAAAAAAAAAGAATTATTTCGAGAAAATTCTTTGTTTAAACATTGGAATGATAATGTTGTGATTAATGTTCAATCATTACATATTGACAATTAAAAAAAGTTTGTTAGAAAGCTAATATTTACGAAAATCACTTAACACTGCCTAAAAGTTACATGCATAAAAAAATGGAAAGCCCATGAAAATATATGCTACATATGCGGCTCATAAATCTCAGTGTTTTGGGTGGGTAGCTGATTTTTTTTACATTAAGTGCTTACTTATGTAAAGAAACTGGGATAGTTCAGATGATGTAACTCTCCAGTTTTCATTTACGATCGTCCGAAATTTCATTGCTTGTTTCGGTTTCACGCGGTTTTTTGGTCTGCTCTGTTCTATTTCACAGTTCGTTACGTGCAACTTGTTTTTATTCCTGCTATTTATAAAACTTCATCTATTTTAATTTGGTTAAATTTCAACTATGCAAAAGCATTAACAAAACGCCATTGTTCGTAGAAAACTTCGGTTTAGATGATATTCTGTATTGTGTGTAGAATTTCAGTGAAAATGTTGGACAGTAACTCAAAGTGATTCACGAACAGAGAAAAGTTTAAGTTCTACTGAAAGAAAAGTTTACTGTTGTCCGACTGAAATAACATTCGTTTTAATAAGGTAAGAAAATTTTGGTATTGTCCAAAACAACTGTAATTCTAGAAGGACCAAGAATGAAAACAATACCACTGGAATTGTTGCCACTCAAGATGCTAAACATTCCCATTCCAACACACAATACACCCCTTTCTAATCTAAAATATTTAAATAAATGATGCATAAATCAACGATCAATTAATACTTTTCCAATAACCTTCTTAATATTTTCCATAAACTTTCACAATTTTTAAGTCACCAAAACATTTTTATTGTTATTTACCACAATCTTTCAGAACACTTAAGTCCATTCCCAATAATCCCGAAAACACTATTCATCACGCACGAACTCTAATCATCCATCGGGAAAAATTAATAAAACCACTTTTCTTAACCACAGAGGAAAATCCCTCTTAGCCGAGGAAGGAGCGTCAATTAATAAAACCGCATCACACAAAGTACACTGAGTTGGGGAGCCCATGAGTTATGATGGTCCTTAATGAGGGATGGTGGACTGCACGATTTTGGATTAATTTTCTTTTAAATCGATACCAAAAAGCAATTAAATCCGATGGCTAATTGACTTTTTCCGCCGCTCGCGGTCATTTTTCAACATCAACTGGATCATTTTTCCTGCTTTACGCAAATATGGGGGAGGTGTAGTAAGTTCTTGAGTTCTTCTCTGAGAACAAATTTTCTATTGTATTCATTATTTTTCTCGTACTTTTCTTTAAAATGTCCCTGCTGTTGTTGAGTCAGACTGGTGGATGATTATGACTGGTGGACTGACGGAGTCGGACTAGATAAGAGAATCCGTTGACCTGTAGAAAATCGCAGACAAGAGTGGATATCTTGCCAAACAGTGCAGGATGTGAACGGGAAAGGCTTGGTACTGTGGCATTTTGGACAAATAGGATAACTCTTGTAACAGTTGAGTTGGTTAACTCAATAAATTTAAGATGACCACTGGCAAGGCGCGCTAGGAAGTCTCAAGAAGTCTCTACTGAGAATGAGCGACTTCAATTCTGTAAAAAATACCAGTCATTCAAAGCCATTCAAAAATTGCTTCAAAGTGGTTACAACTCGTTCAATTATAAGATTGTCAAGCGGTCTTGGGTTATCTATCACACCTATCTAAAAACTATTATTTTGAGTTTAATAGCTTAAATATTGTTAAGGTGGTTAAAGACTATGAAGATGATGACTTGGAGATGGTACAACCTTTTAACATCTTTATGTGCAGAAGTCAAAGGCACCGAGTAAGACGGTCCTGGATAAAATCGTTTTTTTAAATAGAGCAGAAGCAACTGTGATTTGTACGGATCGCTTTTTTTTCATAAAAATATTACTTAAAGAAAACAATTAAAACCTTACCTTACATATATATAAGCATAAATTAAATAACTTATAAACATAACTTAAATAATAAACATAACTTAAATAACCTATAAACATAACTTAAATAACTTATAAACATAACTTAAGTACTTTGTGCAGTTATTTTACCAAGGATAAAGAAAATACTTTAAACTTCGAGTGCCATTGCAACACTAACAATGTCGGACTTCACGATACATGAACGGTATATAAACGATAAACCACCTTGAAAGTTCCGAATTTCAATGCACACAAATGGTCGATGGACTCAGCCTATGAGGCTGAAATTTCACCAGGGACGGATACAAAATATTGTGTTGTCCCTTCTTCCCCATCCCCCGAATATGGAACAAGAGCAAAACGGAATGAGTTATTTTTAATTGCCCCTGAGAGTCTTGGGAAAAGTTTATTGATGAATTTGTCCCGCAATATTAAGAGGGTGAAAGATGGCTTTTTGCGAGAGTGCAAAGTGAAGGTGGGTCTAAGGGATGCCCTTAATTACATGATTCATGAAAGGATCATATTTTAACTCGCGGAATAAACTCCTTGGCAGAGTGGACGATAAATCACAGGGAAAGGCTTGTGGTCCTTTTTTTAAAAAGTTCTTTAATTTAACTCACTGTGTTGTTATTAAGTTCTGATGTTTCACAATTAATTATGTTTCTAATTATCATATTGGCTTGTAATAAGTATGTGTGTTTAATTTTTTTAAAATTGTGACAGATTGACGAAATAGTTATTAAGGTAATGTACTGTTTGTAGTATAGTTATCTATGGAACAATAATAAACAATACTCAGGGGGATACTTTCTTTAGAATTTTTTTGGCAATGCCCCCTTCCCCTATTTTTAAAAAAACAAACTATCACAAAGGGAAAAAAACATTTAAATTTTTTAACAAATTTTTTTTAAAATTTTGAAAAGTCAATGTTATGTAAGTAATTTTAATTGCTGATATATTTTTTTCTTTCCCCAGCTTGAAATAATATAATTCTAAAGAGGGGAATTTTTTTTGTAATGTATTCTTTCGCAAGCATTTTTAAAACCCCCCAAATTTAAAAATAGTTTCACAGAAATGAAAAATTTTTTAAAAAAATTGGGTTTTAAAAAATGAAGGGAGTATTTTCCCGGGGGCCCATACCACTTATCACCAAAAAAAAACCCTTGAACCCGGGGAATGAGAGCGGAAAAATTTTTTTCCCGTCAGTGAAAAAGACAATTGTTTTTTTTTTGATAAAACAAAAAGTTTTCAGTGATAGGATGAGCAAATTTTCCCCAGGCTTTTTTTTCCTTTTTTTTTTTTTAAAAAGAAAAAAAAGGGGACCATCAGAAACAAAAAAAAAAAATAATCTTTTTCTACTAAAAAATTCCCCCAAAAATTTTTTAAAAAATTTTCCAAAAACAAAATTTAAAAATACGTACCTCCCCCTTTTTAATTTTTTTTAATAAAAAAGGGGCCCTTTTTTTAAAAATCCAAAACTAAATTTCCCCCCCACCTATGGACCCCCATCAGATAAATAAACACCAAAATTTTCATTTTTTGAGAAAATTTTTTTACAAAAAAACCCCCCCCCAACTCACTTTTTTTCCGGAAAAAAGGGCCAACACTTATCCCAATTTTTAAAAATTAATTCCCGGGCCCCTTTTTTAAGGGCCCCCGCGGGGGCAGGGGTAATCCATTAGGAGGGAGCTGAAAGGGTTTTTTTGGGCCCCCCCAAAAAGTAGGGCCCCACCCTTTGGGGAGAGATGGGGAAAAGCAAGAGCAGAGGTTACTTTTAATCTTTTTATTTATTTAAAAAAAAGCCCCTAATATAAATTTTAAAAAAGTATTGCGGGGGGGTTGGAAACCCCAAAAGGGGAAAGATTTTTTTTTTCAAAAAGGGGTTTAAGGGGGGGATGAAATTTTGAAAAAAAAATTAAAATCCTTTTTTTTGCTTAATTGTATCCAATCACGACTTGTAACTACAGGTTTGTATGTTTAAACCCCAAAGATTGGGGGGGGGTTGTATGCGCCCCGCCGTTTTTGGCCCCTATTTAGTTTTCCATTTGAAACGATACTTTTTTACATTGTTATTTTTTTTTTTAAATTTTTTTTCTGTATTTTTCCCCTTTTTCATTTTTAATTTTTAAATGTTTGATGCTATAATCTTTTTAAACCCCTTGGAAAAAAATGGACATGTTCACGTTTTGATTTTGGAAAACCCTTTCCCAAAACCGTATTTTTTTTATTTTTTTCTTTACGGAGAATAATGGGGGGGTTTTACATTTTTTTTTTGGATTCGCGAAAGTAATTTTTTAAAAATTTGAAAAATTGGTTCATTTTTTTTGAATGTTGTGTAAAAAAATTTTTTTTTATTAGAACTAAACTTTTTATTTTTCGTGAATCGGGGTTAAATTCTTCCCACAATCTTTTTAATTTTTTTGTTATTTAAAAAGAATATCATCTAAACAAAAATTTTAACAACGTTGGTTTTTTTGGGTTTTAACCCTTTTTTATTTTTGAAAATTTAATCAAATTTTAAAACCATAAAGGTTTAAAAACCCGCAGGAAAAAAAAACGTGTTGCACGTTTTAAAACCCCCCTTCCCCTAAAAAAAAAGCAGGCAGGGGGAAATAACCACCCATTTTGAGTGAAAAAAAAATCAAAACCCATGAAATTTTTGGGGGAAAAACAAGAAAAATACCTGGGGGGAAATTACGTATTGAAAAAAACTCAATAGAATTTTTCCCCCTACAGAGTGAAACCGGAACACCCAAGACAAGTGGGGAACACAAAAATGAAATTGGGGGAGTTACATCATCCAAAAAAAGCCTTAGTATTTTCTTGTGTTCAAAATAGAAAGGATCTCAGTGAAATCTGTTCACCAAATATAAAAATTTTTTTTTTCCTTTTTCCCGGGGTTTACAGGAAACCCCCGGCTGGAGCTAATTGCTGACATTCCACCCTCCAGAAATGTCCCCCCCGTTTCACGTGATATGAGGGGGAAAATTTTTGTGATGCCACCCGAGGGGGGAGAAATGGGTTTTTTAAATTTTTTCACATTCTATATCGTTTGCTGACAAGAGGGGAAGGGGAAAAAAAAATTTTGGGTTTGACAGGGGTTTTGGGGGGTTTTTTTGTTTGTTTAGTCCGTTTTTTTTTTTTTTTGGTTATTTTTTTTTTGGATAAATTTTGCCAAAAAAAAAATTTAAAAGGGGAAATATTCTGCATTCTTGTTTTCATTTTTTCTAAAAGTACCCCCAAAAGAAAAAATTAAAATTTTGGGATAAAAATTTTTTAAAAGGGAGTTTTTTGTTTTTAAGGTTTTTTTTTTTGTTTGTTTTTTAACAAAATTTTTCAACAAAACTTTAAAGTTTAAAAAGAATAATAAATTTAAATAAGCAGACAAAAAAAAAATTTTGCTGTAAATTATAGCTACATTTGGGGGTTTTTGTATTGGCCCCCAAACCTTTTTTGAGAAAATAATAAAAATTTTCTCCTGGCTAATATAAATTTTACCCGGGGTTTTTTTGGTAATTGAATGTTTTTTCTCACACTATGGGGGAATTTTTTCCTTTTAAACTGATTAAAATTATTTTTTTTTGTTTTTTTTAAATTAAAAAAAAGGGCTTTTGGGCCCTTTTCAAATTTCATTGATTAAAAACCTTTTTTGTAGTTTTAAAAATTATCGATTAAAAAAATTTTAAATTCATAAGGGGTTTTTGAAAAAAAAATATTCTTTCAAAAAATTTTAAAAGGTAGAGGGGAAAGGAAAAAGTGCAAATTTTTAAATTATAAAAAAAGGGAAAAAAAACCCCAAATTTTTTTTAAAAAAATATCTTTGCAACGTTCATATTTAAAAAAAGATTTTTTTTAAAAAATTTTTTGGTTTTTTCATTACTAAAAAAGCTTTTAAAAAAAACAAACAAATAATCAAAAACGTCCTACAGAAAATTTTTTCAAATACCCCAATCTAATTGTCATTAAAAATCCCTTTTCCAAAGAGATTGAAGGAAAAAAAACCCTTTTTTTGAATAATTCAGGGAATTTTGGACAGGGAAAAAAAAAGAACTAAAATTTTTGGGCCCCTTTAACATAAAAGTCAAAACCTTTAAAAGTAAAAATCAGTAGACAAGATAACCCCGAAGTGATGGTTGACGTAAGCTTTTTTTGAACTTTAAAAAAAAGGTTTTTTTTAAAAGGGGCAAGTTTAGATGCTCTTTTGGGTTTTCATGTGTCCAAAAAGGGAAAATTTTAGCAAAATAATACCTTTTTGAAAATTCATGCATATAAGTAAAAGATTGGGGGTTTTTAAAATTAAAAACTTTTACGTATTTTTAAAGGGGTTTTTTGGGTATATATGGGTTTTTTAAACAGAAAAATTTGGGGGAAATTTTGGGGAAGGTGGGGGAAAATTTTTGGAAAATCAAGCATTTTTTAAATTTCTCATTATTTTTTAATGATTTTCAGGGAATTTTTTTTTTGGGGTAATTTTTCATTTGAACTTTTTAAATTTTTTAAAAAAAAATATAATATTTTTAATTTTTTCAAAATAATTTTTTTAAATCTGGCAATTTAGAGAACTTTTTTTTATCCCCTCTTTTTCCCCCCGTGGGGGGGAAAATGGGGGTAGCTAAAAATTTTAAAAATTTTAAAGGGAACAAAATTCATTAATATAAAGAACAAATTGAAAAAAAAAAAATTTTAATTATAATATTCCCCCTACACTTTTATTTTTGAAAAAGCTAACTTAGAGATAATAATAATAGGGGAAAATAATAGAATTTTTTTAATAAAAGAGTATTGTCCTTACAATAAATTGAGGGTTTTCCGTAAAAATTTACAGATTGGGGCTGAACTTTTAAAAAAAAAAATCTTTTTTTTTCATTTCTGGAAAAAAATTAATAGTTTCCAAGCTTTGATTTGGTTTTAATATTTTTTTATGATAGTTTTTTCATTTAGTAAATTTTAAATTAAAAAAAAAAAATTGGGGCATAAAAAAAAATTCAGTGCATGAACTTCTGGCCCCATTCTTAAAGGTACATTATAAACTAAAAAAGATTAAAAAATACTTAAAAAATCCTTTTTAAAAAAATTTTTAAAAAACACTGTATACCCCTTTAAAAAGGTTTTTAAAAAAAAAAAAAACTCCAAAAAAAATCCCCAAATTAAAAATTTAAAATTCCAAAACCCCAAAATCCATTTTATCTTACAGCCATAGCAAGCCTCCCAAAAACCCCCCCTTTTTCCCCCTACCCAAAAAAAATTATAAAAAATTTAAATATGGGGAATTTTTTTTTGTTTTTTGCAGAAAAAAATCTTAAGAATGCGGTTATTGCATTTAACAATGCTTTTAAAGCACCCCCATGTTTTATAAAAAAAAAAAAGAATAAAGTTTTTTTTATAACTTCTAAAAAACGGAAAAAAAAAATTTGGTTTTAAAACAAAAAATTGAATAAATTTTAAGAGTTGCCAGATCCTAACAACCAAAAAAAAAATAACAGGGGGAAAAATCTAAAAAAAAAATTTCAAAGAAAAAAGTATTAAAAAAAAATTTTAAAGTATAGTGGGGGAAAAGTATATTTTAATATACTTCATTTTTTCCCCTACCACCAAAATTTTTCCCCCCCCACCCTACCCCCCTTTTTTTGAAAAAAATTAATTTTTTTTCTAAAAAAAAAAGTTTTTTAAAATTTTTTTGGGTTTTAATTAGGTTTTAAAATTAAAAAACCCAAGTTTTTTCCCCAAAAATAATATTTTTGTTTTGAGAAACCCTTGACCCCCTTAAGAGATATTTTTTTAATACCCCTTTATTTTGGAAAAACCTCTATTCAAATTGTAATTTTCCCCAGAAAAAAGGGGGGATTTGAAATTTTTTTAACTGTTTTTCTTTTCAACATCAAGAAAAATAAAAAAATTTTAAAACCCCGAATGCAATTAACCCCTTAAAAATAAATTTCCCTATTATAATATACATATAAAAACATTTCCTGTGGGGTTAGGTGTAGGAAATTTTAAACCCCTTTTAATTTTTGGGGGGCCTTTTTGTCGTGTGCCAAAAGATTGAACCAGCCCTTTTCCCCTTTCCAAAAGTTTTTTTTGGGCCTTTTTTAATTAAAACTGTTTCGGTAGCCCCCGGGCGGTTTGGGGAGGATATATTAGCCCCCGGGGGCCAAAAAAAAAAATTTTTATCCCCCCTCGGAGGGGGTAAAAGAAATAACCCAAAAAATTTATGAGTCCCCAAAAAATTTTTTTTTAAAAAATTTGGGGCCCCTTTTTTTTTACCCCAAGATATTTTTCCTAGTAGCTGTAACGGGGGGTGGTGAAATGTTTCACCCCTTTTTTCGGCGTTTTTTGGGTTAAACCCCGTTTTGGTTTGGAAACCCCAAAAACCAGAAAATGGTTTTAACCCCCAAAACCAAAAAAATGGTTTTTAAAATTTTTAACCCCCCTGCCCCTTCCGATAACACTGTTAAAAAATTTGGTGCTGGTTTTCACCATGAATTGGTTCCCCGTAGCGGAACCCCGGTGAAAAAGGGTTTAAATGTTTTCCCTTTTTTTTTCCCCCCTTTTGGGGTTAACCCATTTTTTCTGGATTTGGAAAACAAAAAAACCTGAGAAATGGGGTTAACCCCAAAAGCCAAAAAATATGGGGGAACGTTTCCCCCCCCTTCCCCCCCCCCCTTTTAAAAAACCCCCCCAGGAAAAACATCATGGTGAAAAAACCCAACACCCCCAAATTTTTTAAAAGGTGTAGGAACCCCATTTTTAGTGAAAAAAAAATTCCCCAATTTTTTTAAAGGGACAATAAAAAAAAAACTAAACATTAGTTTTTAAAACAATAACAAAAAGCCCCCCCCGGGGGTTTAAAAAAGGAAAATCTCCAAAATTTAATACTAGACGATCTCGTTTTTTTGGGGAAAACCCCAAATTTTTAACACAAATATTTTGAAAATCCCCAAATTTTTGTCGAGTTATTTTAATTTTTTTTAATTTTTTTCAAAAATTTACCATATGAGGTTTTAAAAAAAAAAAATTTTTTCCAAAAAATAAATTTTAAAAAAAAAAAATTAAAATTTTTTTTCCTATAAGATATTAGGGGTTTTTTTTTAAGGGGAAATTTTTTTTTGTTAAATTTAAACCCCCAGTTACAGAGTAAACAT
>JAFNEN010001705.1:0-24889 GCA_019343175.1 Oedothorax gibbosus | reverse complement strand
AAAACGGTTAGATGGCTAAATTAAATTTTTTTTTTGTATAATTTAAAATCTTTAAACAGAACTGTGATTTGTTACTTTTCATACTAAGTAATTTCATACTAACTTTTTTGTTCAGCTATTTTAATGCAGAATAAAATCTTTTAGTTGAATAACAATTAGCATTTATTGTTTTTATTTAAGACTATGACTAAAACTAATTTAAAGCATTTGAAAACACATAAGTTATTCTAAAACGATATCTACATTAGTTTATATAATACTAGCTGTTATACCCGACGTTGCACGGGTAGAGGTGGAAAAATAATTTAACAGTCAATTTAACTATTTTTTTTCTTTTCCAAAATGAAAAATACGCTATAAACTGCCCTCATAAATGTCATCACAATTCCCTCATAAATATAAAACTTTTAGCTCATTTGGGCGGTTTGGGTAAAAATTTGGCGAGAAAATAGATATAGCTACAAACACACCCATTATACAGCTCTAACACAATGACCTTCGAACAACCAACCAGCTTATAAATTATTTATAAAAAAAATGCCCATTTGGAGAGTTTTAGTTAATAATTTGGCGAGTTTGGCAACGTATTTGGCGAAAAAATAAAGACATAAAAACCCTAATATGCAGCTCTAGTGCGACGGCCTTTATTAACCATCATAGTTCAGTAATAGCTTAACGATAAATTTATTGCTTAAATATGCATACATGCAGTCAACAGAAAAAACAATGAAAAAATCATCAAATAAACCCACAATAAAATCCGGGAATGGAGACTGTCGGAATTACGTCACTTGAAACATGTCAATTATTTTTCAAATAATGAATTTAGTTTCTGAAGTTAATGGCAACAGAATAAAATAAACATTTTGAATTTTAAATGTTTTCGTTAAAAGTTTTATTTAATTTTTTCAGCCGATGGCATCAGGAAAGTAAAAAAATGATCGGATTTGAGCCAAAGTGGTGTAGTTTTTTCAGAAAAACGTTCGAAACGATAGAAGGAATGGTCTGATTCGAAAAATTCTTAGCCTATGTTTGTTCCGGAGATGAGATGAATTTTTGTGCCAAATTTCGTGACAATCTGTTGCGTGGTTCTTTAGATCTCGTGTCTTATACAAACAAACAAACAAACGGAAGTTGCCTTTTATATATATAGATTAAATATACACTACCACGTATAATATGAATTCTAATGCAAGTTAAATGTACCGTTTAATTAAGTTTCAATAATTTTAAGTTAACACTTATAAAAAAATTAACAGAATTCAATTAACGAGAGGTAGATATTTGTTTATTTAAAATATTGGAGGGAAATACGGATAATCATAAACTAAAATTAATATCAATGTATGAAACTAAGTAGTTTTAGAAGAAATAGATGTTGGCAGAAAAGTAAATAACACCAAAAGCGCAAGGACTTTCGTCAGAATATCAAGTAGAAATAGTATTTAAAGGTTTATTTTTTATATGCAATAATAAATGTCCACTTATAATTATGATATTTTTTACCAAATCTTCTTATAAACTTTATATTATCTATATACAAAAAGGTATAATACAGATATTATCAAGTTCATAAATTACAGTAGTGGACTGCATATAATGGCCAATTAATATTTCGATTATTTTTTTTTAATTCATCAAAGATGTTCGAACAAAATTCAATTACTATTACTTAAACAGATATTTGAAAGTTTACTTACTAAATAAAATAAATTTTAGGTGTTTTCATTTGTAAAAAAGCTGATAAACAACCAAAACAAAATATTAAGGAATTAAATCACTTCGCTTCGCTTTAAACGAGATTGAGTGACGTTTTGTTAAGTTTTTACAAACTCGTAAATCAGGTGATGAATGTGTTGTCCTACATCATCTACCATGAAACTCAGATCTTTTTACAATAAAATAATACTAGCTTTCATTGATAAATAAAAAATGACTATTCTATTCATTTCCTTATAAAAGAAACATCTAGAAAAAATATATATACAAAGGCACAGTGGTGTCAAATGCCAGCTCAAGTGCTGTCTTTCTCAACATATGGTTCAAAATGGAGAGATATTCTACTTTTCTAAGCACTTTAATTGACAAAAATTGAAAAAAATAGCCAAAAATTATCTATTTCTCTACAGTTTTTGTAAAAAATCAAAGCATTCAACGGCAAATAAGTAAGGAGTTAGTGAACGAAACATATATTATATATAAAGGGGGGAGGGGAGTTCTCCACTTTCGTCCACCAACTTCCATATAGTAAATTTCAGGCCTGAATCTCACGTACATCGAATAAAAAACTTCGTCTTGTGAAAAAAACTATGGAATTGTTGCCACTCAAGATATAAAACAAGGCCATTAACGACAAAAATTATCGATCAAAGTTTTCGATTCGACGCATTAAGATAAGAGTCAGGCCCTTAGTTGTTTGGGTTTGTATAAAGCTGGTTTACAACTTTTTTTAAAAAAAATATACTCCATAACGTTTTCACAGCGACTGCGCCGTTAGCAGATGCTTACTATTAAGCCGCTTCTTTTTTAGAATTTGTATATTTGATATTTATCTCTGAACATAAAGGCATCCTACAGGTTTTGATTTGATGAAACGAAGATTGCGGATTTTTTTTTTGCTGCGCTAGATCTAATTTGACCTCGACCTGTTTTTACAGTCTATTCCGCAATACGTACTACGAACATGCATCCCGGATGCGGGATTAGAACTTCCTGGCTTTGGAACCTTTTGCTAGCATATCGATATTAGTTTTACACATAGTTAAGGTAACGGGGTTCGAAGCTCTCCTCAAAAAAGCGTGCGATATAACATAAGTATTATTTAAATTTATATTTAATTGAGATTTTTCAAAATTTTTAAAGACTATTATCAATCCTTTTTAGACGTTTTACATGCCGTGGAAATAACGAATTTCAACAAATACAATGCGTCATCCATCATTTCGAAGAATGCCACAAGGGACAAACCCAGCCACAGTCCTAGTTCCCCGCCCAAGTGGCTAAAAAGTTCGGATTCCTCGAACATCTTTTTCTGCTGATAGACGCTGCTTTCCAACGTCGAATAATACATTTTTAGGTCAACACGATCGTATAAATTGATTTCATCAATACGGGTATTGTTCGAATATTCATCTAAAAGCGTATTATTGTAACTAAATTTCATCAATGTCGAAGTCGAGACCATCTCGTTGTAGTAAGTCGAGACGCAAGGCAAAGGACAGTCGCTACTGCCCGAGTCGACTGGGTCCAGACAGCAAATGTCAGTTTCATTCCTCAAATCACACAACGAAAAATTTAACGTTGCTGGGATGGGAAAAGTAGGATCCACACATCCGCAAGAGCCATAGTTCTTTTCTTGAACGCACATTTGGATACAAACTTCTTGGTTGCTTTGCATGGATCTGTCACCAATTCCGTAGCCTCGCACATCTATCTTGATAAGGATATTCAAGCCTGCTGATGTGACTCTGCAAAGAGACGGAAGTTTCGAATCCGGGACTGATGTTGATGCCCAAGTTCTCTCGATCAGGATCACTCGAAGACGGGTGCACGATAACTCTGGCTCCAATGGTGTGAGACGTCGGCAGGTAATCTCTTGATCTTACGTCCAGTGTCATGTGCAAGCCACTCCGGTACCCAGTCTTCGAGGTCATGAGTCGCCTTGAGGAATTCGACTCCGCTTTGTTGAATGTGAAGCAGTTACCATACCTCAAACTCTGGAAGAGTTTCAAATCTTTGATGGAGCACGATTCTCCGTTGAATGAGCATTCTTTTATGAGCTCATTAGCTTGGTAACTGTTATAAAACGATAATTTTCGTCAAGCTTCGTGTAATTCATAAAAAATTCTAAATCCATGTCTTTTTGAAAATCAGATTTACCAGCTAGAGTGGCGAACACGATACAACGGTGCGTTTCTTTAATTTAGGTTCGAGACTAAAACTACGTTGCCTATAAGGGCTGCCCATCTCTCCCAGATCTCCACAATCGGTAAAATTCATTATTGCCATAAGGCAAGAGTCATCTACGATTTCATTCCAAGCGTCTCGACACTCTTCAAGGTCGAGGATTTTTCTAAGACAGGATTCGTTTATAGTCTTGAGTGCTACGTCTTTGCACTCTTCAAAAGAGTATCCTTCATATGTTCCTTTATTATAATAGCATACATAATGAAAATCGACTCCGGGTAAAGGTTTGAAAACTCAAACAGTCATCGATGGAGTTAATGTCATTTTCGATGCATTTTTCGAAGAATTTCTTCATGGGATTCAAATTACAAATTGTAACGGCTGGGAATTCCTGGCTCCAGTTGTGTTCGACCTCTAGATTTATGATTATTGGGTAAAGGAAATATAAACTTAGGAATTTGTGGATTTGGTAACCGCATCCCAAGAGCTCCAATCGATACAACAACCACATGACCCTGCGGAAGTTGCTCTGGAATGGCCAAGTGTGAAACGCGTAGATCGAAGTTCTGATCAGTTCTCCGTAACAGCAGTCATGATATTTCGCTCAACTGTTCACTGTCTGCATTGTCTTCACGAAATGCGTCACTGCTTCTCGATATCCAGCATTTGTGTAAACATTTTCTTGTTTTCTTTGTTGCAATTTGTTTTCTTCTTCTTCAAGCTCCAAGATTGATTCCATTTTGTCTTTGCAACTTTCGGATGTTTGAATAGTGTTGTTCTTCTTGCGATTTTTAATCGATGAAAGGTCTTCTAATTCCATATTTATTCAATAATTACTTTTAAGAATACGGGGAAATAAAGTTTTCTTTTCACAAGTTTACGTATTTCAAAAAATAATCTTGCTTATGAATACAAAGGTCTTTTTTAGAATAGATAATAATAGCAAATAAATCAGAATACGACCATAAAAGTTTAAGTCGAATTATATGGACTCTGGCTAGTTTTATAAACGGCGATACTCTGTTTTGGGGCAGAATATTCCAACGTCCTCCCACTTTTTCAGAGGAAAAAAATGCCTAACGCCAGAAAATTACGCATTCAGAATCGTAAATTTGTAATGATATATGATCATTAGCGAATGATACGCTTAGAATATTAAAAAATGTTTCGTGTGCATTTGACGAAAACACACGAATGAGTTTATAATTTTGTTGACACCACTTCTCATAAAGTTTAAGTCAAGTAATATTCTAATGCAATAATTTGTGAAAGTGTACATAAACTATCACGCTGTGTTCTCATTTTGTAATGTTGAATTCAATTAACTGAATATTACATTTCAGCCTTGCAGATAATGTCCACAAAATTAGTTTCATTTTATTCATTTATTACCATTTTATAATTCATATAAGTTTAAACTTTCAATCGTATTTGGGGTGCCAGAATGGTTCGCTGGATTAAGTCCTCCATATGCCACAGAAGATGGCTTGGCTGGTTCTGTGCTTGTCAATACCATCATAAAAGATAATCGTACTGTAAACAGAAGAATAAATATACATATTTTTGTATTTGTGTAATAATTGGCTTAAAAAATCTCTTAAATATACAAAATCTTTAACTTTTATAAAATTATAATTAAAAATATCATATGTCTTTCTAGAAAAACTTATAGAATCTACACTTTTAAAACAAAAAGTGAAATCCACTCCTATAGGGAAGTGCATTTTCGGCACCGGAAAGGAGTGGAAATTAACTCAGACTGAGTTAAAACCGCTCGTTTTAGAGTGTAGGACGTAGATTGTTTTCTTTTATTTCTTTTACCCACTCCGCAAAAAGAGTGAAATCCACTTCTATAGGGGAAGTGCATTTTCGGCACGGAAAGGAGTGGAAATTAACTCAGACTGAGTTAAAACCGTCGTTTGTTTTAAGAGTGTAAGGGAGCTTAACGTCTGTTGCCCTCTTGCGGTTGTTATTTTTAATAAAAAATTTGTCGAATGTGCCTAAAAATATACTGTGAATTTATCAAACGAGACACTGTGTTTATATTACACGAAAATTCGATTTTCAGTTAAAAGATTCAAACAGACAAATTTTCGATAAAAAAAAACCCCTTAGAAGACTGCATTTTAGTGGTAAGATTGCTTAAAATATTTTACTATACAATGAAAAAATATTTGTTCAAATAAAAAGTACAAGTAGTATAATTCTTCATTTGTGTCTAAATATTTTTATTTCTTTGTAGTTATATTTTTGTATACATATATTTGTACTTTAATATTCACCTTTTTTGCATGTGCAGTGCACAAATGTCTGTTGTTTTAATAGAAAAACTTTCAGCTGGTGTGCCTGAAAAATACTGTGCAATTTATAAAGATATTGTGTTTATTTTATACGAACAATTTGTAATTTCAACACAAAAAGCAGTTTTATAACAGACAAATTGTATCGAAAAAAGAAATATTACACCCCCTGGCAGCGGATAGAGCCCCTGGTCACCCAGTGACAGGCAGCGATACTGTCCACAGTACTAACGAGGAATAACATACTGCCAAACCCGGGTTCGAACCACAACCTTTATATCCTCAGTCCAATGCTTTACCAGCTGGGCTGTTTCGGCACAATGAGTGCCTAAAAACAATTAAAATAAGCAATATTTTTTTCTAAATGTATTTTTTTTTCTGTAAAATTAACAGATTTTTTTACCGTGCTTTTTTAGGTTCATTTATTTTTTAATTAATCAATGTTTGTTTAAGTATTAATTTTTTTTAAAAAATTCATGGAAACGGTTAATGTCATACAATTTATTTTACAAATGAAGAGCTTAGTGGAAGAACGTGCTACAAAAAGGTTAAAAACGAGAAAATGAGCTTTGAATTTTAAGTTTACACTCATGTTGAAAACGGTACTTGCAAACCGTAAAAAAATGCACTAAACTTAAAGAAAAGAGTTCTATAGTAGGGTAGAGACTGAACCTGGCAACAGCACCATGAACCAACACGGAGACAATATAGGGTGGCACGTGGGGCCCGATGGCCGAGTGGTTTGGATCGCAGACCATAACGCTAGCAGTCCGCGCGCTGTAACAGGTGAGTGTTCGATTCCCGCCTTTGCCCTGGGTACTTCCTTTCTCAGTATCAAAATTATAAATTAACTAGCATTTTTGCCACTCTATTCGGGCTCCGTAGTGAGCTATGGCTGCCGATGGCAGCTCAGTACGAGTCGTTCCTCTACCCTACTATGGAACTCTTTGACTTAAAGTTTATGGCATAAGAAGAATTTTTTTTATCTTTAAAGTTAGTATTATGCTCATTGATACAAAAATCAAAAATTTTTCAAAAATTTCACTTAGCACGTTCTTTCACTAAGCTCTTCAATTGTTTTCTGATATAAATTTCCAATAGCACACATGACTTCACAAGCACAGCTGTTCACGTTATTGTTGACGTTGAGCGTGGGACTCAGCTTCGGACAACTGTGTCCACCACCAGAAGATATATTACCGTGCTACTGCGTCAGCGATGGACACAACAGTAGGGTGGAGTGATTTCATATGCTGAAAAATAAATATTTTTTTTTCCATATCTAATAGCATGAAAAAGTTGTATTATGATATACTGAATAAAAAGTGTAAAAACTTCAGAACTCTAGTATAATGTCTTGAGGGTCCACAATCGGGTTTAATGTTTGAAACACACGAAAAAAATCCCCATGTTAATCTCCCATAGGAAAAGTGAGACTTATATTGGGAACCTAATATGGCTTCATTTATACAAAAAAAAATATGGTTACAAATAACAAAAAGCAATGGACTTATAAACCTTGAGAATAAAATATTTTGTGTGTGTTTTTTATAAAAAAAAATATAGTATTTTACATAAAATTTCAAAAAGGGCGGATGCATCTCCGACAGGAAAAGTACGAATGATATTGTGATTGATGACAGATGCTGTAATCGGAGGTTCTGTCACAGTTGAAGAGCTTAGTGGAAGAACATGCTAAGTGACAAAAAGGTGAAAACGAGAAAATGAGCTTTAAAGTTTATCGTTTTCACTCAGATCTGTTGAAAACGTTACTTGTAAAGCGTAAAAAATATACTAAACTTAAAGTTTATGAAAAGGCGGGGGAGACGAAATGGGGGTATCGTTCAAGAAGTTAGTAATATGTTCATTTACACAAAAATCTCAATTTTTTCAAAAAGTCACTTAGCACGTTCTTCCACTAAGCTCTTCAGTTGTGTTGGACCAGTCGATGATGTCGATGTATTCCTTGGCATTGAAGTTAAACTTGGGAAGCTCAACTCTTCTTACAATTTTCCTAGTTAGCCTCATTGCTTGCTTTATCCTTCTTAAAGCCAATTCCCTCACATGTGGGCATGTAGCCTTCGTCAGTTATCATGCAGAGGATAATGTTTCGGGATTACCAAAGTATCCATTACGTCGGATTACCGGATGGATAATATTTTTGAGTTCTCGATTCAAGTATTGACATTTATTTATGGTGTCAAAAAGATGACAAACTCCATATTTTTAAGATGGCTTGTTCCTGATTTGGAACCCTTCGGAGCATACACTTTGCGAACAAACGTTGCCAATATCTGCACGCTTTTTGAAGGTGCAGGTGTTCCAACATACAGCCTTAATATTCTGTTAGCAGTTGTAATCCACCTCGAATGACAAATGTTCCCAGGCGTCCTTTACAACAGGTCAGTGGAACACTTTCCTGCAGAAATTCCCTTGCAAATATCCATCAAATACTTTTGCTCTGTACTAAGGGCTTTTAGTAATGTTTTACAAGCGACTTGGCAAAACTACTTCAATTTTTTTAAAAACTGCACATTGGAAGCTCTTCACAACCAACCAGACTTTCCGATCGGACCAGAATATGCCCTGGGTCCATTTGTTACTCCATCTAAATGTTCAAACAAATGCCTTAAAAACAATTCATTGCCATGCAGTTGGCAAATAAAGTAATAATAAGAATGCATTTTACAATTTAAAGTATAATGGAGCAAACTTACCCATTACCCAAACTACGGCCCTGACTTTTCCTAATAACTGTTATGCTGCTGCTTATATAGGTTAAACATAATGTGGGAATGGTCTGATCCCATATCAACAGAGGGAGCCACGACACAGCCGTCCATTGAAAGGTCGCAAACTGATTACGTCACAGCGGCGGTGTCCACACTTTGAATTTCGCAACGACATTCGTCAGAACATTCGAAAACTTTGTCTAGAGAGGTGTGCTGCGGCACCCTCGATTTGATTCTGTTGTGCGTAGATTAAATCTTAGTATTTGTTAATAAAAATAGTTAATTTAATCGTTAATTTCTTGCCTCACATGGGGGCTTAGCCGAGATAATTTTTTTTCTCCTTTTGAATAAAATCTGAACGAACAAGCCATGTCAATTGTTTTCAGTTTCGGTTGCTACGGGGCAGACGAACTGTCGGAACGGGCTTACGTATGGCGAATAGTGCAGTGTGACTTCTTTTGTGGAATTAAAAATAACTGTTCATATTTACTGACTCTGGAGCCTGTCAACTTATGGATTATATTTAATTTGAGGTGCAGATCAGTGTAGTATTTTTCCTGTTTACACCAAATCTTCGGCGGTGAGTACAGTTTTGATTTATACTAACAGACACCATGGCATTCCTCTCGAAGGCGAGAAAAGTAGATTTAGTACAGCTAACTCAAGAATTAAATCTAGTTATGCCGGAAGGAGCCAAAATATCACAGTTAATTAGCATAATTACTGGCGATGCAAATTATTCGGAAGAAACGACTAAAAATTTGTTGACAAATATTGAAACTGAGCGACTTGAAACTTTAGAAAAAGAAACTGAACAGGCTAATCGAAAATTTGAAATAGAAAAGTTAAAAGCCGAAGCTTTGTTACATAACAGTACGTCGGCAGAGCAGGAACGAAACACACAAAAGTGTAATATTATAAATTTGGTGAAACCATTTGATTCAAAAGGGGACATAGGAATTTATTTAAATTTATTCGAAAGACAAGCTATAAGGGCTGGTGTACCGACTGAAAGTTACGTGTCGCACCTATTAACTTTGTTACCTTTAGACATCGTAAATTTGATTGCTCGTGAACCGGATGAGCTCGCAAATGACTATGACCACGTAAAGAAAATCTTACTTAAACGATTTAATTTGTCGGCTGAACAGTTTCGCATCAACTTTGCATTCCTTAAAAAAGAAACGACCGCGAGCTGGCGAGACTTTGCGTTTGAACTTACTAGCAACCTCGAGGGATGGCTAACGGGAATTGGAATCAAAACTTTCGAACAGCTAAAAGAGTTGTTGATAGTCGACCAGGTTCGCCGAAAATTACCAAAGGATACGCGGGAACATTTTTTAGACCAGTTACCGAAGTTAAAGAGTATACATGAGTTAACTGACTTACTGGACGACTACGATAGTCTCCGATCAAAATCAAGCTTCCATAAAACAAACGTGCACGATAATAGGTTGAAATTTAACGGATATGCAGGACAGGAAAGGCCTTTTAGAGGATCCGCCAATGCTACTAACCCTAACATGAATAAAAATGATTACCATAATGAAAGAGTGTTTAATAATAAAAATTTTGATATGAATGACAAATATGCTGATAAAAATCGTAGATATAATAAAAATGGTGTTAATTTAAGTGCAAAAAAATTTGATGGTGAGAATGAAAGTGTTACTTGTTTCACTTGCCACAATAAAGGTCATAAATCTTTTCAGTGTCCCAATAAAGTACCGAAACCAGTGAATAATGTGGGTAGTGCAAATACTTATTTGGATAGCAACATTTTAACGTATATTGAAATAATGGGAAAGCAAGTACAGGCAGTGGTCGACACAGCAGCCTGTCTCAATATTTGTAATTTAAATGTGTATCAAATGTTGGGTGAACCCAAACTGGAAAGAGACGGTACAACAGTAACTGGGGTCGGTAACGTAATTATAGAACCAATTGGATATTTTACTTGTAATATAACGCTTGATACGTATAAAATTTATTCTAAGATATATGTGGTAGAGGTGTTGGATTCTAACTTTATATTGGGAAATGAAGTCTTGAATAAATTCAACTTTAGTATAAATGAAAGTGGTATACATATTTTGGGTGTAAGAAATGCTAAGACTGTGTCATATTTCCAAATAGCATCACAAAATACAACAAAATTACACCGTGATCCGTTTCCAAACCACAAAGAGCAAGGACGTAATTACCAATGCCATTTCTTCAGTGTTAAAAGGTCAACAAACCGAAACGAAACCGAATCTAATAGTAGAAGCAAAGCTGAACACAAAGAATTGGAGTTGAACGTGAACCAGTCTGAAGGTTTGCAAGAAAAACAAGATGCAGGTTCGAGCGCAGCAGACAAGCGACATTGGCCTATTTCCGTCATAAGGAACAGGGACGTGACTTCATCGTCAGAAACCACTCAAGTTGTTCCTTTTTCGGGTAAGAAGAACACACAGGCTACGTCACTTTCTGATCATGCCTACAATACCACCATCAAAGTCGAAGAGAGAAACCAAAATGTCATCAACCTGAACAAGGAAAGCCAAGATCAATCACTTGCAAATCTGCCAAACTTTGAAGAATATGAACCAGACATCGGACTCATAGAAAATAGTGCAATCAAACAAGAGCTACTCAAGTTAGTCAAAAGCTATAAACCAAACAAAATAAAAGACACAAACTTGTCAATGAACATAATATTGTCAGACGAAATACCAATATTCGTTCGAAGTCGTCGACTGTCACAGCTAGAAGAGCAAATAGTTGATGACCAAGTACAAAAATGGCTGGAAGATGGAATAATCAAGGAGAGCGACTCAGAATTTGCATGTCCAATAGTTTTAACACGCAAACGGTCAAATGAGTATCGCATTTGTTTAGACTTCCGCCAGCTGAACAAGAAAATAGTTAAAGTTGGTTACCCTTTGCCGTTAATTGAGGATGTAATTGATAAACTACAGGGTGCGAAAGTATTTTCTTCGTTAGACTTAAAGAATGGCTTCTTTCACGTGAAGATTGATCCGAGGAGTGCCAAGTATACTGCCTTCAACACGCCGACTGGACATTACGAATTTTTGAGAGTTCCGTTTGGACTGTGTATCTCAAGTGCTGTTTTCCAACGATACATAAACACTGTTTTCAAGGACTTACTACGCGATGGAACTTTGCTGATCTACGTGGACGACTTGATCGTGCCATCACAGACGGAAGAAGAAGGTCTGGAGAAATTGAAGAAAGTACTTCAGGTGGCATCAGAATATGGGCTGGAAATCAACCTAAAGAAATGTCAATTCCTCAAGCATCGAATCGAATTTTTAGGATACATCATAGAGAATGGAACGGTGCAGCCTTCGCCGTCAAAGACTCTAGCTCTACAAAATTTCCCTGAGTTGAAATCACCTAAGATGACACAATCATTTTTAGGACTTGCAGGATACTTCAGAAAATTCATCAAGGACTACGCCACTATCGCACGACCATTGAGTGATCTACTGCGAGACAACGTCAAATTCCATTTCGGAGAAGAACAAAAGGAAGCCTTCAATAAACTCAAACAAGCCCTATCCCAAAGCCCAGTTCTACATATCTTTAAGCCTGGTCAAGATTTGGAACTGCATACAGATGCGAGCAGTCAAGGATTTGGTGCTGTTCTGTTGCAGAAAGATGAAGACAATTCTATGCATCCAATCCACTACATGAGCAAAAAGACAAGCCCACAACAAGAAAAATATGGAAGTTACGAGTTGGAAGTGCTAGCTATCGTTGAAGCCGTGAAAAAATTTCGAAATTACCTAGTCGGCTCAAAATTCAAAATTGTTACTGACTGCGCAGCGTTTCAAAAGACACTTAGCAAGAAAGACTTAACACCGAAGATAGCAAGATGGGCATTGATGTTGGAAGAATTCGAGTACGAAGTTGTACATCGAGCAGGAAAGAAAATGCAACATGTCGACGCGTTAAGCAGAAACACAGTATTGATAATAACACGTTCTAATGCTGAATTAACGAGTAAAATTAGAGCTGCACAAGACCAAGACGAACACATACAAGTAATGAAAAATTTGACAGAACGTGGTGAAGACAACAATCATGTAGTAAAACAAGGTATTTTGTACAGATGTGAAAATGGAGAAGAGCTACTAGTAGTACCGCAAAACATGCAAGTGGAAATCATCAAAGAAATACATAACAAAGGACACTTTGCTACTGCCAAAACCGAGGACATCCTAAAGCAAAACTACTATATTCCTAACGTGAGGAAAAAGACCGAAGACGTCATTGCGAATTGCATAGACTGTATTTATACAATAGGAAACGAGGGAAGGCTGATGGTTTTTTGAAGCCAATTCCTAAGGAAAACGTCCCCCTCGGCACATATCACATCGATTTCATGGGTCCGTTAACAACAACCAACAAGCAGTATCAACATATCTTCACTGTAATTGATGCTTTCACAAAATTCACATGGCTATACCCGGTAAAAACAACCTCAACAAAATGTGCTCTTGAGAAACTGCAACTTCAACAGACATCGTTCGGTAATCCGACAAGAATCATTTCAGACAGGGGATCGGCATTCACAAGCAAAGAATTTGAAGATTATTGTCAAGAACAAGGTATCGAACATTGGACGACAACGACAGGCGTACACAGAGGAAACGGACAAGTTGAGCGTATACACAACACATTAACTCCAGTATTAGCCAAACTATCAAGTGATGACCCAGCCAAGTGGTACAAATTTGTCCCAGGAGTACAAAGAATTCTCAACAGTACAACATCAAGAAGCACAAAATTTTCGCCTTTTGAACTTTTAACCGGAATAAAAATGAAGAACAAGGAAGATCTACAAATTAAAACACTTCTAGAAGACGAGTACATCAACAACAGAAATGAGGAAAGAGACAAGATGCGGGAAGAGGCAAGAATCAACATCCTACGCATGCAGGAAGAAAATAGGCAGCAGTACAACCGTAAACGAAAGAAACCTCGGACATTTCAGATCAACGAACTGGTAGCAGTGCAACGAACGCAATCTGGACCTGGTTTGAAATTGAGGCCTAAATTTTTTGGACCGTATAAAATAACTGCGATAAAGCCAAATGATCGTTACGAGGTTGCGAAAATAGGTCAACATGAAGGGCCGAACGTGACCACAACCTCAGCTGATTTCATGAAAGCATGGGTCTAGACTGGAAAGTCCAACAATTGTACATATTTTTGTGTATTCTTCTGCTGTTTTTTTTGTTTTATTTTCTAGATTTCGAGGACGGAGGATGTCAATCGGGGCGATGACCGTCCAGGATGCCCGAGTGTGGGAATGGTCTGATCCCATATCAACAGAGGGAGCCACGACACAGCCGTCCATTGAAAGGTCGCAAACTGATTACGTCACAGTGGCGGTGTCCACACTTTGAATTTCGCAACGACATTCGTCAGAACATTCGAAAACTTTGTCTAGAGAGGTGTGCTGCGGCACCCTCGTTTTGATTCTGTTGTGCGTAGATTAAATCTTAGTATTTGTTAATAAAAATAGTTAATTTAATCGTTAATTTCTTGCCTCACAATAATGTAAAGCATCCATTCCTATGTATAAGAGCACTTTTCTATAATTTAAAATTCCAAATAGGTTCACTTTAAAAAGCTATAAATTTTTTTGTGATTTTTCATCAAAATCGCGTATTTTTAACATTTTTTTTCGAGAATTTAAAAATTTTGAATAGCATTTGTAAAATATTGTTTATGACAACGATATATAACTGAACGATATTATTTTTTTCAAAGTATGAAATGTAATCAGTAAATTCTGGCGGTAAAATTAAAATGAGTTGATTTTTGGCATTTTTTTCAAACTTCAACCGCTTTGAGGCAGCACATAATATTAATTAGGAATTTTTTTATTATGTTTCCAGTAATCAGCATGACAAAACGCAACTTTTGAGTCCTATTAGAAGTTTGTACTCAAAAATTTATTTTTTCGTCCCACCCTACTGTATAGCCAGCACATTCGTATTTATAAATTCATTGTGGACCCTGATAATTTAACTTTAACTTAAAAAAAATTATATATCATGTTTTAGTAAGATGTGAAACAACTTTTTTTCACTATTAGAAATGTTAAATATTTTTTTTTTTTTTCACTCCACCCTAGTATGCAGGTAGGTGGAGTACATTTGAAACTTTGGTGTATTATAAATGAGTCTGCGACATAAACCCGACAGCCGAATTTCCGACAGGTCAAAACCCGACAGCCGAATTCCCGACAGGTCATAACCCGACAGCCGAATTCCCGACAGGTCATAACCCGACAGCAAAAAATGCAAAAAATAGTAATTAAATTGCCCTTAATTAACGGCATTAATTATTGATAACGATAGCATATGATTATAGTTAAACTCATAGTTTCCTTGCACAGAAGCCACGACCACGGGCGGAGCTATAAAACGCGCGGAGCAATCAGATGAAGACAAAATAAAACGGCTGAAATTTCCTCTTCAGTTTAGTTTAGTTTGAATTATCGTCGCACTAGAGCTACACGAGTGCTATTGGCGACGGGCGTATGTATTTTAGAACCACAGTCAAGTGACGAGCCGACACCTGAGTAGGCACCCAACGCAACCGTTAAGAGCGACATCGTACGCAGCTTTTCCTATAATTTCCTCTTTATCTTATTGCTCCGCGTGTTTTATAGCTCCGCCCATGGTCGTGGCTTCTGTGCAAGGAAACTATGAGTTGAACTTTGCATAACGGCAATAATTTATTGATTTGTCGGCATTTTCGAACCTGTTGGTATTTCGGACCTGTAGGGATACTGACTTGTCGGGTTTCGGCTGCCGGGCTATGTCCGGAACCGAATTGAAATGGCACTTTATGTGGGAAAACTTGGAGTTGGTTGGTTGGTAGATATATATTCAGGTTTGTGTGCTTGGTCAGAGACCCGCATATAAACCTTCGTCAAGTAAGATAAACACAATACACACATAAGTGACAGATGCTGAAATCTATCGCCACCTCCACAATTTAGACATGTCCCTGAAGGGGAGGGAAATAGTCTTTAGGGACCTGTACCCGTGGGAAACTGCGCCATGACCGTCCACAGGACTTTCGGACCCACAGATTTAACGAGCACGTACTCCGCATAAACTCGGTGGGTCTTCAGTGGTATCGGGACTCGATCGCGGACCTTCCGAATCCGAGAACGAGGCCTTAACCACTAGGCTATCAACGGCCTCAACTTGGAGTTAGTAACACTTCACTACTTTAAATTTTCCCTCAGTGAATTAATACACCATTTAGAGGTAATTATATACTCTCTATAAGATAATTTCAATAAATTTAAAACCTAAAAGGATTCTATGGAAGCTATAACAGCATGGATTATTTAAAAACTTATTATGACGCTCGACAGGTACTGAGTTTAGTTTAGTTTCTGAATTATCGTCGCACTAGGGCTACACGAGGGCTATTGGCGACGGGCGTCGTATTTTAGAACCACAGTCAAGTGACGAGCCGACACCTGAGTAGGCACCCAACGCAACCGTCAAGGGCGACATCGTACGCAGTGTTAGGACTTTGAAGGATGTTTAACGTGCACTCCCTCCACACGGGGTATTATTCGTCGGACATTTTGGCTGCACGGGCCGTTTATAGGTCGGCAGTTATTTTGGCGGTGCCCGGAACTGAACCTACCAAGACGAAAGTCTTTACCGACTGGGTCACCCAGCCCTATCGCGTTGTATGGAATATGAAGTGGAATGTTTACCACATTTGGGTGGTTTCGTGTTTTGCGCTAATCGTGAAATACCACAGGAACTCATGTACGAAATTTGAAGCCTCTTTTAGTTTGAACTGTAGAGCGATGGACTCAACATTTGAGTGGACTGTATGCTAGTCGGTGGACTATATTTGAAAATTTAATTTATTCGAAAAAGCACTTTATTGGAAGGAATTAAGTTATTAGAAAGTATAAAATTTTATTTTAATTACATAATATGAAATATATGGTAATGAAAGTATTGCGATGGGGTCGAAAATCCGACATGGGAGATTTCGTGTGCACGTTTTGGTCGGTTAAAAAAAAAGTGCTTTTTGAACAATGGTCCATCTCGATCTAAGAATCGAGAAGAATCTCTAATCTAAGAATCTCTCGATCTTTTTGAAGAACTTCTTGTTTTTCATAGGTAGACGATATAGAAGAGGTTCGTCGAGCCTTACAGAGCGTCAAAGGTACCATGAATGTTTACGTGGACTTTACCAAGTCACGTTTGGGGGTCTTACCCTCAGACCTCTTCAAGGGGTTACACGTCACGAAGGTTTCCTTTACCAACTGTGATCTGAAGGGCATCGGGGAAAAAGGAAGGTCGGCCCTTGAAGGACTGGAGGACGTCATAGAGGTTTGTAATGACTCTCACGGGGTCTGTAAGGACATAATCCCGACAGGTCACAATCCCAACGAGACGAAATTCCTACTAGGCCATTATCCCGACAGGCAGGGCCTGATATACTATAAGGCCCGTTACCCAAATTTTAGGGCCCCCTAAATTTTAGTTTCTATTATACTAAATGATAAAGACCTGTAGAACTTCAGTATATTTTAAAATTTTCTGAGATTCCACTTGGTTTTTAGCTTGACTTTGGCTCAGACATTGACTTAATGTGATTGGTTTGATCGATGTTATAAGGAAGCCTATAAAAATAGTAGCCAAAATATGATACTTCGGCCAACTAGCATCATGATTACATGCAAACATACACAAAATTTCCGTAAAGGGGCCCCCAAAATATATTGTGCCTAGAGTTTGAGTTCTCCTAAATGGGGCCCTGCCGACAAGACATGATATATGCCACTGCTGTAACCACATAACAACAACAAATTAGACCATTTCTGCTCTGTAAAAATCAGTCTTTCAGTTTACTTTCTTATAGGTTACGATTATAGAGTACCTGCAACAATGGTCTAAGTCATAGTCTATGTATACTGCAGTTTACCTGTTCACGGCATTATCTACTGACTATCAGAGGAAAGAGTCTTTAATAAAATGCAAAAGAAGCATACATTCAAATTAAAAAACGTGTAGAAGAATAATAAAAAATATATCACCATCTTACATAAAAATAAGTTTAAAATGAAAAAAGCAAGCTATTCCTTAAAATTTTTAATAATTAATATTGGTTCAAAAATTAGCCTTATGAAAATATACTTGTGCGCTTGGAATGGGCATGGGCATATTTCGTGTCTTCAGTAGCAATAGAAATGCTGAATGAAAACAAATTCCTTCTCGAATTGAATTGATTGGTGAATCAATATCATGTGGGAACAGAGAACCAATCGGAGCACCGATTAAAGGAAATCAAAAATGAAAGCTGGAAGGAAAAGTGAAGGAAAAAGGAATGAAAGCTGGACGTCACCTATTATGGGAATTTGTGCACAGGCCAATGAAGCCCATCAGGCTGTTCTAAATTCTGGTTTCCTTGGCATTGAGGTTCTAAATACAGTCGAACCCCGTTAACGCGAACTCAAAGGGAACACCGAAACCTTTCGTGTTAACCGAATTTCGTGTTAACCGAATTTCATGTTAACCGTCAGGATATTTTTTTAACATTGAAACACTGAATAGTTTTTAAAAAATATATCCTCTAAAAATTAGCCTAATTTTATTATGTAATGCACTAATCATGCATATATACAATTAGTAATTCAATTAATAAAGCTCATTTGGAGTAGTGCATACTATAGAAACATTAGGCAAGTTTTTAAGGAATAGCAATTAAGAACAGCAATTAGAACAAAATTGACGAATCATGGGAAATCTCATGATTTTCTCAAAAGTTGAAGATAATAAATTTTATAACGTTCATTAGCCTCTTTTTTTAATATTTTGTTTCATTTGTTCTTCGAAACTTTAAATTTTACTAAGAAAAAAATCAATTCTGAATTTTTTGTTCGGGTTAAGCGGAATTTCGCCTAAACGATTTTGCGTTAAGAGATTTTTTGGCACTAGCTCAAAGCTTTATAGGCTGAAGAATTCTTTCAGTTCATCTTAAGCGAAATCGCGTTTAAGCGAAATCGCGTAAACGAGGTTTGGCTGTACCAGCGATTTTCCATGCTGAGTGGCTAGTTCAACGAACACATAGTTAACACCTCAAACTAGCTTGGTACTAGTTAGGCATTTATAAACCGCAGCTATATAAAGAGCTAATTTGGCCTATGACATGCTACTCGACTCGCATGCCCATTAGAGTCAACAGCATGGGAGTCAAGCACGCCAACCAGTACCCTTACTGCCACATTATTTATTCTACTTTATCTTAAACACGTTCTACTTTTCTATTCAGGAATTTTCTGTGCACTTCAGTTTCTCAGAAGACAACGAACTCAAATTCCTGAACGTCTCCACACTCCGGGCTCTCGAAGTCTTAGAAATCGAAGGCAACGAGATGCACGAACTAGGCAACGAATGGTTCGCGAATGGTCCTACGAACCTCAAGACTCTGTTTGTCATGACGAACTTTCTTGAAAGAATCGGTGACAAGGCTTTCGCGAGCCTTACGAGCCTCACGAGCTTGTGGCTCACCAACAACAAGTTCAAAGTGGTGAAGAGGAGTATGTTTCCTTCGCCTGCGGTGAACCTTAGGTCACTCGATCTCACGTAAGTTGCCCACTTGAGCTTGAGTTTTTTTAAGCATCTTAATCGTGGTGTCCATCACGATCGACATGCTGTTTGGGATCACTAGCCTCAGAAAACACTTGTGTTGACTTTCAACGCAAAAAAAAAAAAAAATGCTTTCCCCATGTATTACAAGTTGCGTTGAAACAATGCAAATATTGAGTTTTGACCGGATATTAATGCAGGGTAAACAAAAAAAACTATGTTGAAGGCGACTATTGAAGGCTATGTTGAGTGCGCCGATGTCCGTTCCCTCCCTTAAATTATTAGTAGCATTCCTCCGTTAAGAAGGCGTACGGCGTTCCTGCTGAGGGAGCGGCCGCAGGAATCCGACCGCACGCCCGGTTCATATTTCCCAGTACTTCTTCCCGAATGGATAGTGTCGCAATGTAGTTTTAATATGTGTTAATTAAAGTCAAGTAGTGGTTAGTACCCTGCGTTGTGATTTTAAATGTAAAGTGATATTGATAACTCGGTTTATTGCGACCGTAAACCTTCCAGATTCTATATTTCCTTTCCTTAAAAATAACTATAGACTCTAGATCTACTAAAAAAAGGGCAAAATTTCGTAATTAAAAGAAAACATTTTATTCGTGAATAATTAAATTAAAAGCATATTTAAAATAAATCATAGCTGTATTTTTTTGGGGGGGAGGGCAATGGATGGGGGAATAAGGGCGAATAAAAAATACATTAAATATTCGGAATGAGACAATTAAAAAAATGGAATTTCTTGTCCTAATATTCAGTAACTATTTAAAAATATAACTCACAGTTTGAAGTGTAGATGAAGGGGTTTACAACTGGAGTGAGAGCTGTACAGGTCTGCAGGGAGATTAGCGATGAGTATCCGGGCGCTGGAAGGGCACATCAGGGGCGAGTCTGGCATCCGGGTTGAGTTAAGGGAACACGGCCGCTGGAATTGGACCTCAGCGGGAGTTTATCCGGCGAAACAAGGCGATAGATGAGGGACTTAGGCATTCAGAGTAAGACAGACATTGGCAAAGATGCAGGAATCGAAGACATAGTTGAGGGTCTTAGGTATGAATGTGAGCGTAAAAGTTTCGTGCTCAGAAGCGTTGCGGGGCGAGAGTAAGCCAATTATTTTCTTGTGCTTAATGTTTCATGATTTTTGATGGAAAAGTAAAGTCTAGTTGTTGTGTCGAAAATCCATCCCCTCATCCCTTCGTAGGCGTGCACTTGCTGTACAATTGGTTGTGACGTAAAGTGACGTGTCGCGTGGGGTTGTCTATCGCTTCTGTGATAGGTTCGAACTTTTTTTTAGGTATTTCTTCTTTCCAATGATATCCTCCTGAGAATGTGCCTGCCGTAGACATTTTTCTTGGAAGAACTGCTGGGACCTCCTGTTGCGTCGTCGCCAACAAGACTCTCAAACTGTTGTCCTGTCCGAAATCCAATGAATTTATGGCTTTAGTGCCCCACTTATCCAACTACAAACCATTCCAAAAGATCGCAAAATTCGTGGGAAAGCTTTTTGTGGAAGAAGGAGTGATGTGTAATTGAAAAAAGCAATTAACGCATCACGACAGATAGTATATCGTTTGCATTCAATCTAATCTCTAATAATTATTCTTTTTCAGAAACAACGAAATATCCAGCCTTCCGCCTGAAATGTTCTCTAACATGCCAGCACTGAAAGAAGTCATCCTGGCTGAAAACTTCATACAGAGAATTCCTGAAACAACGTGGTCCCCCGTTTGGGAACGCTTGAGGAGCTTGTACCTAGAAAGTAAGAAAATATCGTCCACAGAAAAGTGGCATAACTCACAAAATTGATTTTCTAATTAGAATTACTCAAATGACTATTATTTAAGGACTTATCAATTGGTGTTAGTTTTAAAAGTAAAAGGTGCACAGCAATTTTACTAAACTGAGCAGAACTTTGGAACGGATGAAACATTTACTAAGATTTTTTTTTTTTAATCGTCTCTTAGCGAATAATATATCACTTTTCAGAGTATAGTGTGAGACAATTATGTTCAAATTGAAACTACATCTTTCCAAAGCTCAAAGTTGTAATTTAGTTTTGAAATATGTTTTTAATAAGTGCTGGAGAAAAATTAAATATTTTTAGTAATGATGACTTTTATATTAATCAATCTAGAAACGTATTTTTACTTTTTTTAAACTAAAATTACGTCCATTGAAACGATGTTTTATCAAATGAAAACAAAACAACGATGTTTTATCAAATGAACAAATCAAATGAAAACAGTAAATGGACTGTTGTCTAGTTTTTTAACGGTAGTTTGATCTAATAATTAGATAGACTAATCCAGGCAATACCAGATTTGTAACTTCTTTCAATTTCCGTTTCACATGCACCAATAGCCGGATTTTTAAGGGGGAGGGGGGGGCATTCAACTTTCTCTTGGCTTCCGGAATCCAGAAAATGATTAGGTACTGGTAATTTAATCGTTTTCGGCCGTCTATTTCCTTAGGAGCTTTAACAATGCCAATTACGCCTCTTAATTTAAAACCGTAGTCAACTGATGATGTTGACACTTGAGCTGTCACCCAACTGCACTCCGGGCGACATCGTAAGCTAACGCCGTCGGGAATTTCTACTACACAGATGTAACGAGTACGTCTGTACCAGTGTACTTCTTGGGGAACCCCGTTATTAAGTCGATTTTATATTTGCCAACAAATATCCGTCTTACAACAAATATCCGCCAACAAATATCCATAGGATGTGGTCGGGTTTTGAACACTGGACCCTCTGTTTGAGAAACCGATGTTCTGACGACTGGGCTACGAAGGCCCCAAATGACTATTACCGAGTTAAGCCCGAGGAGTTGGGACGTTGCGCATTGGTTGGTTGAACTAAAGTCGCAATAGAGCCACAGGTGGCAGGTCTGCAATGGGGTTGTTTCACGTGGTGAATGACAACAGCTCCAGGGATATTGCTCTTATTTTTTGTGTTGAATTATTTTTGTTTGGGGGCCGTGGGGAGCCTAGTGCTTAAGATCTCGGGATGGGAAGGTCCTGCGATCGAGTCTCGACACCTCTGAAGACCCACCCAGTTTATGCGGAGTACGTGCTCGTTAAATCTGTTGGGTCCGAAAGTCCTGTGGTCGGTCATTGCGCAGTTTACCACGAGTACAGGTCCCTGGAGACTATTTCCCTCCAATTCAGGGACATGTCTAAATTGTGGAGGTGGCGATAGATGGCAGCATCTGTCTTGTATGTGTGGGTATGGCGTGTCCGTCCTTCTTGACGAAGGTTTATAAGCGGGTCTTTGTGACCAAGCACACAATCCTGAAAATATATGTATACCAACCAACCAACCTACTTTTATTTGGGTATTCAAAAATGAGCTTTCTAAGAATGTTTTACTTATTAAATTCTCAAAATGCCAACTTCTTGCTGTGCTGCTGGGTGTTCAAACTATTTGTTAAAGAAAGCTTGCAAAGAAAGAAAATTTTCTTTTCATCATGACGGTCATTTTGAGAGTGAAACCGAAGCAACCAATGAATCGCAGGATTTTGTGCAATGAAAACAAGAGGGTTACATCATCTGAAACATTCCCATTACCAGGTGACTGGTTTATACGTCTATATACCTCAAATAGTTACTAGTAAATAAAGACATCTTTGATGGCGTTGAACTTTAGTTTTATTTTATATTTTTACTAATATATTGAAACAAATAAATTGTTTGCAGGCAACCCCCTCGAGTGCGACTCCCACATTCAGTGGACCTTCAAGCCGCGGCGGCCTCTCGTCCTCAAGGCCAAATGCATCGCGCCCGACCACAGGAAAGACATGGACCTCAAGAGAATAATAGACGACAAGCAGATGGACTACTACGACTAACACTATCAAATGTACTGGGATGATTCATTTTAGCAAATAAAGACATCTTTGGAAACGTTGAATTTTAGTTTTATTTTATATTTTTAGTAAAAGCGCTTAGAATGCAACGTAAAACTACAGGGTGGCGCAAAAAAAGTGGTTCCGTCATGAAGATAAAAATAAGATAGAATTGTTGCCAAGTCAATAACCAATGCAAAAACAAGTTTGCTAAGTGAAGCTATTGCTCGCTTCAATATTAAGCCCAAACAGACGCTTAGCGAATTATTTGCTAGTAACTATGCCATGGTTTAGCAAGCTAGTTGGAATGCAATATAAACACAGGATACAGGTTTG
This sequence comes from Oedothorax gibbosus, assembly GCA_019343175.1. Lineage (NCBI taxonomy): Eukaryota > Metazoa > Arthropoda > Arachnida > Araneae > Linyphiidae > Oedothorax > Oedothorax gibbosus. The sequence goes on along the minus strand of JAFNEN010001705.1, from coordinate 1,112 downwards.
TCAAAAACAAAACTGGAATAGCATCTGCTGGGTTTAATTCTTGAACAATAACACTTTGTAAGGATGCATTTTCAGGTCTAGGTGGACGTAATATGCCGGTCTATTGCGTAAGGCGTCTCGGGTTGATTTGCTAGGATTCTGAAGCTTTTTTTTTTTGGTTAAATGCAGTCACATTTTCTGAAGTTCGGAGACGTTTCGGAATGTTTTTGGACTTTTTCAAGACAGATCCTGTCTGACATCGTAACTAATCGTTGCATAATACTTCTAATTAAAATTTTTAATGAAATTTGGAATGTAGCCCTAGTCTGATTTTTTGCTTCAAAATGACGTATTCCACTTGTTTGTGAGACTAGCGGTTCGTTTTGTGAAAGTGGGTGACAGACGGGCGGACGGAGAGCCAGACAGACGGACGGACAGACAGACAAGACAGACAGACAGACAGACAGACGGACGGACGGACGGACGGACAGACGTACTGAACGATTATAATACCTTCCACTTTTTACGTTATAATCGTAGTGTGGAAGCTAAAAGAGGATAAAACATCTTTACAGAAGGAATTACTCCTCAAAGATTAGATAGTTGTGATACCGTAGCTGTAGTTTATAAAATATACCTTAGTAAACAAAAAGTAGGTTTGTTACAGAATCTGTCACTTAAACCGCTTCCACACAATATTTGTGCTCAACAAAAAACTCACTATTTATACACCTCATGAAGAAATTCGCCTATCAGGGACTTCTAATTCAAACTTTTAAATGCCAAAATTAACTATTTTCATTAATCTTCATTCGCAAATTAATAATTATCGCTAAATAAATCACAAATTAATAATTACTCATTATCGTTTGCTAAATTTGTTTGGAATTCGAAAAATAATCCTGCAATTCATTTTTTAATAATTATCTTTTAGTAACCACAATTTATCATGTTTATTAATTTTCTTTCGAAAAAGAGAGAATAAATAATTAGTAAAATTGATGCTTTAAAAATAAAATCTAACTTTTGCATATTTTTTATTCAAAGTTATAATTCGCTATGCATCTTTCCTCATACATATATAATGAACCATCAAAAGAACTCTATTTTGATATTACTTAATCCAAACTGAA
>JAFNEN010001704.1:0-23279 GCA_019343175.1 Oedothorax gibbosus | reverse complement strand
TATCCGTATTGTCAACTGGAACCACATTAGCTCTGTCACATCCATGAAAACTATCTTTTGATATAAAAATATACTATATATTTCTAATATTTTGTAGTGCGTTACCCATCTGAGAAAATTAAAAGTGTGCATATTTTAAAAAAGAAATAAAAATTCTTACCTCTTTTCTCCATCGGAAGTTTTTTAAGTTGCAACACGGAACTTCGTAAACAGATTTGTTTTAAAAACTAGTAGCGATAACTGCGACTAAATTTATTTTATCGTAAAATCGAATAAAACTGTTCACATTTTACTACTAGCGACTGTGAATTTCGAATCTTGGTACCAACATTCACATGAAACAAAGCAAACACTGATTATTACTAAATAAAAATATTCTACATCCACATCTATAATTGCGAACCGGGTTGTGTGGTAAGATAAATTTGATTTTAATATATTACAATAAACAGAGCAAAATATTAAGTCTAGCAACTAGTTGAAAACAAAGATTCAAAGAGACCTAGCAAGACATGTACTTTTAGATAGTTATTTAATAATCCTTCTTAGTTTCGACAGTATAGCATCATAATTTATATTATGAATATTGAGTATTCAGGAATTATGGCTCTTTTATAACTAAATTTTTCATAAAATATATATAACAGTAAACTCCCGTTTATCCGGAATGCTCGGGAAATCGACTCTTCCGGATAATCGAATTTTCCGGTTAATCGGATGTCGCCAAATAGGGTTACCAAAAATGCCGATTTTTCCGGAAAATACAAGATAATGGCTGCATCTTATATGCAAAGAGGCGATGTTGCATTTATAATAATATATAATAGATACTACAATATTTTGTATTAAAAAATATTAATATTTATTAAGAAAAAAAAAACGATCATTACTTTTAATGCTAAAAAATCTAAATACATAAATCGTCCAACCCATGGTCTAAAACCAGTAGAATATTTTAAAATGTAAACAAAATCTAGAGAACATTTAATTACAGAATTAAATTATAAAAATAACTTCGGATATTGTTGTTTACGATGTCGATCGAAAATCCAAAATATTGTTAAGTTTGAAAAACGTTCTTTGGGTGAAATCAGAGAATTATTTAATATTATCTTTAAAAATATATTGTTAAAGTTAATTTGTTAAGGTATCAGTCATTATTTTAATCGTAAATGAGCGACGCGAGTCGCGACGCTAACGCCAAAACTGACCATCGAATGTTTGTTAATTATAGCAGCGGTCAAGCTTGGCGCAATCACTTCCATTGGAAGGGATCGTAATTTCATGGTAACCATGTGGGAACAGCAAAAAAATCAAAGTATTTTAGTAGTAAAAAGGCAGTTGTTCAAAGATACAATACTATAAATACTACAGCCTTTTTTCTACTGTGATGGAATTCTCAGAAAATTGGGGGACCATTGAGATCCCTCGCTGATCCTCCTCCTACTGTCTGATAACATACATTGCCTTCGGCTGTGCAGCTGCAGAAAAACGGCCTTTGAAACGAACATCGAATTGACGCTATTTTGGGTTTGCATTTTTTCCAAGCTCAGTGCTCAGTAATTTTTAATTTCTGTATGAAGTACGTTGTATTTTAGCTATAAAGATGCTAATTTAATTAAGCAGCACGAGAAGGAATGAGGCACTAAATATTCTTTAAGAAAGAGACCGGTTTTGCCGTTATAATAACAAATACAGTTAAAGGGTTCTAACTAATTACGAGTATTTTCATTTGATTAGGTTTAAATTTTTTGTTAGTTTTTAAGCATTGATTCGATTTTTCGATGTTAACAACCGTGTTTAAATTATGTTAGAAAACCATTAACTAATAAACTTTAAGGTATCAGGGTAGTGAATTAATATAAACTTGAAATCAGAAATATCATCACTTAATTTAGAATCATGATCAGGCGATTCGACGACAACTTGTCATGGATGTTTGGATCCTAACGAATTTGAGAAACTAAGCCAATTAACGTTTAATTATTTGTGTCATCCCAACTTTCCGTATAAATTTTAGATTCCGGATAAACAAATAGGTTTAAACCTTAAAACATTTTCGTTACTAGTTTATCCGGAATTTTATCCGAAACTGAATTCAACTTCTATTTTGAATAAAGATTTTGTATTGTTGTGGTGTAGGCTTTTCCGTTAACCGTATAGTTTTATCCGTAATTTATCTTTGCCCGGACTACTACCGATGTCGCTCTAAGGCTGCGCTGGGTGCCAGCTCATATGTCTGCCTCGTCACTTGACCACGGTTCCAAATTACGAGGACCGATGCCAATAACCCTTATGTAGTTCTAGAACGAAACCTGGAATGCTACCGGAATTTAAATTTTAGTTTTATGCGGAATTTAATGTTCGATTTAACCGAAAGCGATTTTCAGTTATCCGGAATGTAGTTTCGGATCGACTTCGTTTTATCCTAAAGTCTTTTCGAATAAAACGTGATTGAAATGCTGATAGTATTCTAAATGATTTTTCAAAAATTGGAACTTAAAGCCATAATTGACCTGCGTTTAAAATTGCGCTCAAGTAATAAAAAACTTAAATTTAATCATTACCGGATAACCTAAAGATGCACGAAGGTTGAAACTTTAACCTGGAAGGACACGCAGAATATTGGCGACAGGTTTAATTTTTTTTAAATTTTTTTACGGGTAAATACATTCAGAATTTATTTAAGCATTAAGTTATTCTAAATGTACTCTTTTTTTTTTTTAACTCAGCTTGAAAAATGAAGTATGTTACAGTTTTGCTCGCCGATCGTTTATGTAATCAGCCTCGTAATCTTTTTTGCAGTTCTGGTTCAAACCCTGCAATTCGACCTTGGAATTTGTTCTGTTGAAAAGATTTTGTGATTCGCGGCAACTATTTTGACCTAAAGGGTTTTATTGTAAGTTGGATAAATGTACGTTTCACTAGAGCTACAGAAGGGATATTGCCGAATAGCCACATAATTTTAAACCGAGGTTTAGGCCGAAAATTGGTCTGGCATCCAACGAAACTTATAGTGACAACGGCAGATTTAACGTGCACCAGTCCCATACACTCGGCATTATTTATTGCTTCTTTATTGTCTAGCACGATCCGTTTATGACTAAGATGAGGATAGAACTTGTGGAGGTATCCATCGTGGCATGATGCCTTAAACCACCGCGCCCTGCCAATTCTTTAACAGTCTTTGAAAAACATGCTTTAACATTAAAAAATTCGCAGCGAATTAGTTAAAAAGCATTCATTGATTTATTCCGGAGAACGGAAAAATGCTTAGGTTAAAACTAGATTTAAATTACGGATAGAACATAGAATTAAAATTTAAATTCAGGTAGAATTCTTAAATTGAATTTACGTCGCACACTAAAACTAAATGAGGATTTTCGACGCTGCGCCTTGTAATTTGGAACTGCGACCAAGTGATGATACCGACTTCAGAGCTGGCACCCAGCGCAACCTCAGAGCGACATCGGTACAGTCCGAATAAAGTTAAATTAAATAAAATTTATCTCGAATAAAACCAAAGTTAAACATGCCGCATAACGGAAAATCACTTTCAGTTTAGAACTAAAATAAATTCCGGATAGAATATATTGAACTAAAATTAAAATTCCGGTAACATTCTGGGATGAATTTACGTCACACTAAAGCTAAATGAGGATTTTCCGCGCCGCGCAATTTGAAACTGCGATCAATTGACGAGGCCGACATCAGAGCTGGCACCCAGTGCAACATCAAATAGCAGTCCGGATGAATAAAGCTAAATTAAATAAAATTTATTTCGAATAAAACTAGAATTACATTTCGGATAAAGGAAAATTGCTTTCGATTAAAAATAGAATTAATTCCGCTTTAAATATATAGATCAAAAATTTAAATTCCGGGATGAATTTATGCATCGCACCAAAGCTAAATGATGATTTTTCGCGCCGGGCCTCGTAATTTAGAAAAGCGATCAAGTAACGAGGCCGACAGAGATGGGACCCAGAGCTACCTTATATAACAACATCGGTAGCAGTCCGGATAAAGCTAAAATAAAATCGTGTAAGCAATATATGGTTAGCGAAAATGCTTGCAAACGATAATTAAAAATATTTTTATTTATTCTGGGTAGAAGTAGAATTAAACTTCCGATTTCAATCCGGATAAATAAACTATAATTCAGTTCTTGATAATATGTCAATTCTGAAAATGTTAAAACCGATAAAATAAATTACTTATTAATTTATTGTAGTTACGTTTCGATGTAGAATTGTTAACCGGATTCCCTAATTTAATTCCGGTTAACACTCGGATTTCGTATAGTGGAACATGTAAATAAAATGCAACATAAAAAAAATACTGAAATAGCGCCATACCTGGCGTAAAATCAGACTTTCAGTTCCAAAAACACTTTTCGCGCCAAATGTTGTCACCAAACGAAATTTTTTCTTGGAAAAAAAAAACATGAAAAGTTTTTACTATATTTGGCGAGAAATCGCAATTTTGGCGATAACTATGCAATTTTAGTGCCAAATTCCGTCGCCAAATCGGAATTTGAAATTTTCCGGATATTTGAGCTTTCCGGTTAATCGGGAGCCGGATAAAGGGGTTTTACTGTATTAAATTTTTGAGTGTTTGTACACTTTTTGTGTCAGAATATATATTATCAGAATAATTCTTAATTATCTTATATAATTAAGAATTTGAAATATTTATTTTACAAACACAGCAAACTGCATTTAAAAAGTGCACTATTCTATGGCTATGCAATTTTAAAATACTACATAACACTTTAATAAGTGTAAATGGGATCTGCTATGTTATTTGTGTTAGGATTTTTTTTATCAATATCTATGCCAAAATAAGAGTTAATAAGTTTTTGTGTTTATATCTGGCAACTCTTTTCAAACGACCTGATAAAATTGATACTTTTTTTTATTAAATGATTATTTTCAGTAAAAATATTATTTGCTGACTAAGAAGACATAGTTGCCTAAGAAAATGATTCTTCATATTTCTATAAAAATTTATTACAATTTTTTTTATTTTTAAAATGTAGGAATTCTATGACAAGTCAAGAAGTTGTTGATTACATAAACATGCGTTTTAAACAGGGAGGCTGTGACTTAAGAGGCCTTTGCTATGAAGTAAATATTGTTCCAAATTTTACTTATTTTTCTATTTTATTTAAGACAATGCAGTTGACCATGTTATACCAGGATATCCTTAATGTATGGTTTAAAGGAATATAAATATAAACAATTCATTTTTAGTACTGTGAACTGAAAATCACAGTGTGTGTTCATTTAAATTAAATTTATCATCACTATCTTTTGGATTTCAAATCTGCTACAATACAAAAATGACATTCTCTTTTAGACTTAGATTTCTGGGAGGCATACCATCCTCATATCTAAATGCACTTTGAACACGAAAAAGCATAACGGTTATTCCATGTAAAATCAACAAACCGTACAAATCTGATTTGGCAATGTTTTATGGCACTTGGTTTAAACTGTGGTTAAAATCTTAGAATTTTTTTTAACCATTTGGTAGAACTAAGTATTTAAAGTTTTTTCGGATTTAATTTTTCACTTGTTTCACTATTAGGTTTTCCAATATTTTTGTTTTTTTTTTGCATATAACTTTTAGGAAGCTTCTCTTTCTTCTGGAAGTTGTAAATACAGAAAGTGCAATTATAAAAAAATATCAATAGCAGGGAAAAAATGTCATCAATTACAGATATTTTTGTACAAGTCCAAAGCAAGATAATGTTTAGATACATCAATACATTTTCCCCTCCTTAGTTTAGTTCCTGATTAGTTTTATAATCGAAATTTGTTACATTGTCCCTTGGTTATAAAAATCGTAAGTTGGTGGTTCTTGAGAGGGGTTGTTGTTTCATCATATCACTTGTATATAGTTTGAAATTTTATAACAATGAAATAAGTATTTGAAGTGTATTTTATTTGTATTTTTAAATGTAAGTTTTTATTAAAAATATTTATTTTTATTTCAGTTGTTTCAGCTAATTCTATCGCCAGATTTAGACAATGATGGAATTAAGTGTGATAATATGTCTTGCATCATTATAAAGTTGGCTTCTAAAGATTCACTATTGTATGGAACTCCTTCTGAATCTCACAGTTCTGGTTCCATTGCCTAAAGTGTATAAAGATAATGCTTCAAATTTTCTTGCTTCTCCTTTGGGTTTGGTGGTGTTAAAACTTTCATCAGCCATTCCCACGTCAATGATCATATGATAAACATTTTAAATTAAAACATCAAACGTTTTCAGAACTGAAGTATTTTTGTATTTTTGAAGGTTGAAATATTTGTTTCAATTCAATTTGTAAAATAAGGAAAAGGACATAAAAAATTAATGTAACCTCCCATTTTATTGGATAAAGTTGTTTTTTAAATGTTATTTTGTGCTTTACTCATACATGTGTGTGTTATACTTTGATTAAAGCATTTAATTAAATGTTTTAACTATGATACAGTTTTCCTTTTGGAGCCACAAATATGTTACCTCTACTCTTCAAACCATTTTTAATAGCTCTATGTTGTAATATTGTTATCAAAATGTGTTTTGTGCATTTCAAAGTATTATAAGAAATCATTATGATATATTTAAAATTTTAAGAGCTAATTGAAATAACCCAAAACCATAGAAGGCAAAGATAAGTTATCGGACAGACAAGAAACAAGGAAATTTTAACAGGAAATCGGGAAATCAAAGCCAAACTGACGAGTGTAGATGCAAATCGTCCTTACTCGTTCGTTGAAATGTCCAGAGAAAGGGTTAACTTAGAAGAACAATTGGGCTGGACATAAGTCACGCTCAAGATGGTCGAGGGGGTGCCGCAAGGCTATGAGCAAACATGCTCTAAAAACCTTTGGGGAAAAAAAGGAAAATGGGACAGAGAGACAAAAATATAAAAGAAAACATACTTGCAAAGATGTATGGTCATGTAAGAAAAGTTGGGTATTGAATTGACATGCAGGTTATAATTACCAACCTAGGTCGTGACTCGTGATGGATCGCCCCTGGATGCTTGAACTTCTGTCCAACAACAGGGTCGTAGTTTGCGGTTTGTCTGAGGTTGTCGAATTCACTGTTCTGCACAGACAGGTTATAATAGTGTGAAGGTTGTGAGAATGGCTATGTGTCTATGGTGTCAATCCCTATTAGAGCGAGAGCCCAGGGCCCCCAGACCTAAGTCATTTTTTAAAGGATGAAATGTATCGGATTAGGTTCAGTTTTCATTTACTTTTAGTATATACATACCCGCTAGAGTGAACAAACGGCCAATTTACAGGTATCGGGTGCAAAAAGTAGGTAAATTATAAGTAAACTTAAGTCATTTTTTAAAGGCTGATTTTTACGTATGTTTTAGAAAATAATGTTAAAAGTTAATAATAAATTTCCCAGACACTTTCTGTGGGCCGAAACTTTTCCCAGACGCTTTGAACGTCTTTATCAAGTTCAGACTTTGTCCCACGCATCTGGCGGCGTGAGATGTCGCTACAATCGTCCTCGGACCACAAGAAGGGGAAGTTAAGCAAAAAAGAACTATGTGTGTATTGGAGATGTGGTTGGTTGGTGGATTGACATATATATTCCGGTTTGTGTGTTTGATCATTGGAGATGTGGAAATGTTTTAAGCTAAACATAGCTAATGGGCCAAACAACCCCCAAACACTTTTTAGGGTTGATATGCAAATTAGAATATATATAGAATAATATAATTATATAGTTTTATAACAAAGCTTTAAAAATAACTTAGTTAATTGATAGTCTAGTGGAATTCTTCATTAATTATTAAGTAATATTTTCACTCTTACTTTTAGCGATAATTATGGCAAATAAAATATGAATACATTTGAATGCGTAGTGAAAATTATAAAAAAAAGTATGTTTTTATTGGAAGTATTCTTAAGCAAAAATTTTAATAAATAGAAAAAAAGTATATTATTTACAAGTTAATTTAGTTAAAAGCAGCAATCAATTTTACAAATAGTTTATTTGCAACCAGTAGATCACCAAAAACATAGTTACTATGAAATTTGAAAATAATTTATTGAAATATTGTGCATTATTCGTTAATACTCAAAGACTATTTTCAATCTTCATTATCCTCGTCGTTGAAGTTGGACAACTCATCATCAATACAATGTTGATGTTGGATATACTCATTATCATTATCATCATCTTTAGTATCTTCTTCTGCAAAAAAAGTAATGCAATTTAGATCAAATAATTATCCTTACAAATTTATAAAAGAAATTTAAAGTGAAAGTAGAATACCTGATTCTTCCTGAAGCGATTCACTAACGAAACCCGGTAATTGGTCCCCATCAAACCAGTTAAAATGATAATGGTTGTCTTCCAATGTCCATCCATTATTTTCAGGATTGAAAATTCTGAGTTCCTTCTTATACGAATTAATCCAGAGACCAGTGGCGGATCCACGGGGGGGAAAAGGGGGAAATTTCCCCCCCCAAAATCTTAAAATTCATACTAGATAAAATCGACTTGTAAAGAAATGTTTTTATTTTTTACAAATATTTATATTTATACTACAACTCCTTGCATTCTCAACTTAGAACTAGAACATAGAAAAAAATATTACGGCTCGGGCGCTTTGGGGGAACAGGTATTACGCAAAGTTAAAAAAAGAAGAAATACCCCCTCCCCCCCCTTCGGATTTATTTTTTAGCCAATCGCAATTTTGGCGGGAATAAGATTTTAGATACATTTTTTATGGCGACGGCTATCCTCTCGAATAGGAAGGAAGTATAAACAAAACATAGAAATAAAATATTGACAGATATATTTGAATTCGTTTTCAAGTATAATAGTGCAATTTGTTCGTTAATAAATCAAAGAAATTCCACTATGACTATTTTTTTAATTTCATTTTTAGGGTTTTTATTTTGCTTAATACAAGTGAAATAAGTATACTATAAGTTAGGAGTTTTTCGCGCTTTTTTCTATCGCAATTTCTACTGTAAAGTATCTGTATTGAGTATGAATAAATATGTGTATGTTTATTGTTACGCGTCAGACACAAATTAATGTAGTCAATTTAAAATTTTGTCAACAATAAAAATTTTCCAAAGAGCCCTAATATTAATAATATATGTTTTGACCATAAAGGTATAAAGACGGTTAACCGAAACCTTAAAGTTATTGCATACTTAAGAGGCTGGGGAGCCCAGTCGGTTAAGGCGTTCGCCTTGTATGCAGAAGGTCCCAGGTTCGGGTTCGGACATCGCCAAAATAACTGCCGACCTATAAACGGCCCGTGCAGCCAAAAATGTATGACGAATAATACCCCGTGTAGCGGAAGTACACGTTAAATCTGCTCCAAAGTCCCGACGCTGCGTACGATGTCTACCTTATCGGTTGCGTTGGGTGCCTACTCAAATGTCGGCTCCGTCACCTTACTGTGGTTCTAAATTATGACGCCGGTCGCCAATAGCGCTCGTGTGGCTCTAGTGCGACGATATTTCAAACTAAACTATAGTATACTTAAAAAGCAAACTACCGATGACGAACGGTGGAGCCAACGTGACCAATATTATGAATTTCATTTAAAAATCGTTCTAAAAAAATGTCTAAACATTTGCAGCTGGCGTAATAAATCTTACGGCTTTTGCATAACACTTTTATGTTGTGTTTTTTTTTAAAGCTTGTGTTTTGAAGAAAACGGAAAAACGCGTCGAATCGGTTACAACGGCAGGTCTGAAAAAATATCGTGTGGCGTCGATTTTTTTTTCATTTGTACTGTTTTTTTTTTATGAGTTGCTTGTTTCGTGCGAACAAGATTTTGATTTTTTTACTTGGATTTTTTAAACTGATAACCAAAGAGACCATATTACATGTGGTTTTTTTTTTCTTTTGGAATAAATGTGGCGTCTAAGCAGGTGACTCAATGCTTCAATCGGAGTTTTTCGCGCCTTTTTGTCTCGTATGTCTCAATTACATTTATAGGATCAAAATAGATGTCATACGAGTAAGAGTAAGAAGAATAGTTTTTAGGTTTTTTCATCTAATCAATGAGTAAGTTCCAATTTATAACATTTTCTGATATTTCCTGTGCTCAATGATATTAAAATGATTCACGAGATTAATGATAATGCATCAAAACTGCAATTTTTTGCACGATTAACATTTATTTCATTGAGATGTATTATGTATTTAATATTTATAATAAGCTTTCTGTTTTCATTACATTTTAATTGCTGTTTAAAATTTAAGTACATGTTTTAAAAAACTAGCTACTATTTTTATATATTTTAACGACATAAATGATGAGGGTTATGTTGAATTATCGTAGCACTAGAGCTATAGTAGTGCTATTGGCGACTGGTTGCCATAGTTGTAGTTATTTAAAATGGATACATAAAAACTTCTTATGCAAATCAAGAAGGTTTTTTTTTTATTTAGATAGAATATTGATTAATATTTTAATAATTACTATTTAATTAAATGTGTTCATTAACTACCAGTATAGTTAAATAATTAAGTTTTGAAATATGTTAAATATACTACTGTTTTTATAAACTAAATAAATGTTAAAATTATTTATACACAAATCATTTTATAATTAAATTTAATATTAGAAGAAGCTTGTCGTTTAATTTCTGTACAACAAATCAGGTGATTTAAATTATCTAAGTAGTTAAATTTTAAATAAAAACATTCTATAATTAAATTTTTCTTAATTGTTACCCTTAAAGGGGTTGTTTCACGGAGGATCTGGCAATAGCTCTGCGGTTTTGTTTTCGTGTCTCTCAAATTACTTTTGTTGCTATTCGAGATTGAGATTTCTAAGTTTGTTATTTTTTTAAATTACAACTTCTTGCTGTACTGTTGGTTGTTTTAATCATTTGTCAACGAAATCTTGCATTGAAAGAAGTTGGAATTTAAAAAAATTAACAACTAAAATATTCTCTTTCGAAACTCACTCCCGAATACCAAAACAACAGTAATTCGAGAGACATGAAAACAAAACCGCAGAGCTATTGCCAGATCCTCCGTGAAACAACCTCATTTTTATTCAAAAAATAAGACATTAATTATCTATTAAATAATACAAATATGAGTTATGTAAAATACAAACTAATTAATGTTTATAAAATGTAATTAGTAATACATACTAAATTAATAGTAAAAAACTGCATTTACAATGGAAAAATAAATTCAAAATTAATTTTAATTAAAACGATGTTAATTAAACATAATTGTAATTAAACATAATTGTAATTAAACATAATTGTAATTAAAAATAATTGTAATTAAAAATAATTGTAATTAAAAATAATTGTAATTAAAAATAATTGTAATTAAAAATAATTGTAATTAAAAATAATTGTAATTAAAAATAATTGTAATTAAAAATAATTGTAATTAAAAATAATTTTAGCTAAAAATTATTTTTATTTATTTATTATAAGTTCCCCCCCAAATTGTCACCCTGGATCCGCCCTTGCCAGAGACTAGTGATGTAATTTGCTCTACAAAATTGTTGTAAAATCTCACTCTTGCACGGTGGTAAATTGCTAGCATCAAAGCTTTTTACATTTTCCCGGTTGAACTCCTCATTGACGTCGTAAACCATGTAATTGTCGATGAATTGTTGAAGTCTAGCAGCATCTACGTTGGTTATCCCAGTCAAGTTGTAGACTTCACATATAAATTTTTGTATTACGTTAAATACATTTTCCTGTATTTCCAAGTCACAGAATAAGTCTCGATCACCAAACTTCATAAATGCTTTCTGATACTCTTCATTTTTCTTTAGTATATTGAATGGCCTTTGCTTGCCTTTTTTGAAAAAAGCAGGATTGTAATCACATCCAGTGATTGCATGAAATCCTGGCAAGCAACGGCTTAGCGAAGGTCCCAACTGTTCATAAACTGTAGTGATATCGACATACCTTACTTTATTTCCGACGCCAATCAGCATCCACACGTGGGACTCAGAATGTTTTAAATGGCGCATATTGCCCAGCATTATTGCTGCAATGTCGGTATCAGAACATCGAATAACGAAGTTTGATTGAGCATCAATATTGCAAATATGATGAATAATTTTGGTGTCAGCTTCCTCATGATCAGGGCACGTTAGACTTTCATCAATATCAGACACTACTGCATTGTTAATGACGGTAAAAGAATGACACTTTTTGAAATTAACAACAATGTTTTTGTTTCCAATAAATGGCACCATCTCGTCAGTTGACCAATGCAGTATCAAGAAATCAGCGAGGGCCTGTTTGAAGCGAATATTTTTTAGTTCTTTTGCAAAGTCAGATGGTCGAACTTGATCAGGACCAGTTATGGTAAACTCCAAATCTGTCGATTCATGTCGGAGAAATCGTTCGTAATCTTTTATCGAAGGAGAAAAGTACTGATCAAAAATTACATCATACCTTTTTGCATTTAACTGTGTGACCATTTGCAAAAATTTTTTTGAAATACACCCAAAGGTTTTTTGGGACATTTTTCATCGTATGAAGAACGAAAAATCCATCAATTACTACAATATCTATGTGAGATGGTTGATCATGTTCGACGCATGTTTCCAAACATTTCATTAAAATGGATTTTTGAGTCTTACAAATTGCACCATCAAAATGACACAGGGATAATGGAACTGGAGTTATGGGGTACGAAAATATTTTAGCCATATCGACTTTGTTATCGATTGATATACCGAGTATACGCCCAAAAAAGTCTCTTTGAACACGTACTTCTTGCACTTTACCACCGAGTTTTGTTTTTCTTTTTTTTGCATAATCTATGGAAAAGTTGTTTATCGGAGTTTTTTTTATACTCTTCTCGAACCTACCATCATCTTGCTGCTCACATTCTGTGAAAAATGTTTTACGTTTTATCTCGCCATTTTCTTCAATATTGAGAAGGAATTTTTCAACTGGTTCTGAAGCTGCTTTACCAGATGAAATGTTTATTAACAAATCTTTTGGTACTTCAGCGTCAAATGGATTGATAAATTGATGAAAAGTATCAATGAATTTTTGTAATTGCCTGATATTACTTTTGATATTGTGATTAGTTAACTCAGTTGTTACATCTTGCTCTTTTTGCAGATCTAAATCTTTATTAACGTAACTAATAATCGTTGATCTTATATCATGGCTAAGAGCCCATCGTTGACGTGCTGAGATAGAGTTGGTAAATTGCATTATGCCTGTAAGCCTCCTTGCTGCATCTGCGTTGATGGTTTGTTCTAGAACTAAGTCAATTGGTTGTTTGGAATAAGGTTTATCAGTTCTTTGAATCCCAAACAATCCTTTTTGAAATTCATCAAATAATTCGGGGTGAGTTTCCGCCACATATTCATCAAATTATCGTAATATTTAGATGTCCAGCGAGCATAATTTGGCTGATTACATATGAAAAATAAATTAGTGATTTTTGGTAATACAAATTTAAACAGTTCAAAATCTCCTGTGCGGATGCTTCTCGATAAAGTTAAATAATATTGAACAAGATTAATATAGATTAAATAAAACTGTGGTGTTTTACCGAACTCGCCGTTGAGAGTTTGCTGCTTGTAAATGTTATAATTGTGAATTAATTCATAAAGTTCTTCGTCCATTATTTTAAAAGATTGTGATGACGTTCCCATTTGCGAAATTTCTTTGACCATTTCATCTGTGACCACTACATTCTTAATTTCTAAAAATGAGTTAAAATGCAATATTTCTAATCCCACAGCCACTAAAGGGTGAAGTCTCTTACACCTGTTAAAATGTTTTCCTTCAAGAAATCCGTTTACGGAGCCCGAAGCTAACAAATCGCTTTGTACCATAACATTAGTTAAGCCACAGTCAATTATTACTTTTCCTACTGCTTTAAAGTAAGCCATCATGATATGGAAAGGTCCCAAGTGTATAAATAAATTATCAAATTCTGGTTTTTGTGTAGCCTGAATTTGTAAAGCAATTTTAGCAATTGCAAGATCGTAGGTTACTTGAATGGAAGACTGCTTTACTTCTTCGCAAATTTTCTTGCTTTGTTTCATAGTCTCCAAAACTACTGATTTATTAGTAGGTGATTCATTTATGGGAGTTAGATACAAAACTTTTTGTTTCAGACTATCATTAGAACTAAGTAAACAATTGAAACCAACCCACATTGGAACATTTGGCAACTGGAGTGCATGGCTAATCATCCAAACTGTATCTATCATGTTGTATAACTGTAAATTTGCAGGTAGCGGATATTCGCCTTCATGGTGAGACTACAAACCCACATAATTTTTCTTTTTTTTAGCGAATGGTTCTTCTCGCACATCCACAGTTACAGCTTCAAAAGTTCTTCGTCTTCTCTTGTTTGAGGGTAAATTTACAAACTGTAATTCATCTGGGGTATGCAAATCAATATTCTGGTAAATGATCCCAACAGTATCATGCAATGTATCTTTACCACTCTTAGTTTCCACAAAGCGATCGAAGTTGTCAAAAGCGACCCCAGTACAAAGATGTGGAGATTTTACTATTGTTTCAGGGCATGATTCTGACTTCTGTACTGAAGTATATGTCGCTTCTGTTTCCAGTTCTTCTATGGCTGAATAACTAATGCAATGGCCATATCTATGGATTATGTCAATAATCTTTCGACTGCTAGTTAAACTCTTTAAAGTCATTCCGAGCATAATATGTTTTGACATTTTAAATTTTCCATTATGAATACCATATACTACATCTTCACAATAAGATTTCACTTGGCGAATGCATTTTAAACTATTCTTTCGTATTTGATTGTTGCCAGCTATCAAAGTGAAGTAAAAGTCCAATAGATCTTGTGAAACCGATGTTTCACCTTCTTTTAAATCTTCTACTGTTATAAGTTGTGGCAGCTTTTTTTTTCAGCTTTCAAAACGGATTTTCGTAATATTAAAGCAGCTTTGTGCAGAACATTTTCGTCTTTCAGATTTTCAAATGATTGTTCATCAATAGCAATTAAATATTTTGGAGCGACAACTTTTTCACTTTGAATAGTAAAATATTTAATCTGTTTTTCAAATGCTTTGGTTATCTTCCATTCTAAATTTTGTGCTGTGAAATTTCCCATACTTTTCTCGCGATTTTCTTCCCTTTCATTTAGTAATTCCATGTAATATCTATGAAGATAAGACAAAAGATAACACCTTCCTTTTTTAATTATGTTTTCAGCAATAAAAGTAGATATTTCTTCAAAGGCAGTTTGATGACGCTGACGAAGATCATTCCAGTAACTATTGGCAGTTTCTTTTATTGATGATGCTTTGTAAAAATAAAGCACTCGGCATGTTCGATGATAAAAAATCTTTGAAAGGGAATATTTTGCTAATTTATTCATCAAATTCTTATGACATTCATTTTCTTTTTCGAAATTAGAAAGAAAGTCGTTTTTATCACATGAATGTAAAGGTAATCTTTGTAAGCGTTGCTTTTTCGTCTTTTTGTCACAAAATATACAGGTAATATTGCTTTGATCCGTACTTACATTACTTTCAACCAAATTATTAGTTTCAGAAGGCGAATCAATATTTTCCAGGTGTTCAGTATTTTCGGGTAAATTTGATGGAACTGTTTCAACTAATTCAGGAACTATACTTGGCTCAGGCATTGTAATAGGGTCAGGTATAGAAGAAGTTGATGGAAATGGAAAAAATTTTGGAACAGAAAATTGTCGTTCAATAGATCTTGGATTTAACTTGGATGTCGATGAACACACTGCTGAGGAACTTTCCATATTTTCCGTTTTTTCTTCCGGAGCAGATTTTTCTGTAATCGCAGCTTTTGAAGAATAATATATTTTCATCAAACCTGTAAATGACTTGTAACATTTTCTATGATAACCACTTTCAAATAAATCTTCCGGTAAAGCAACGTCGTTGAATTTTAGGTCATGTTCCTTTCGATGTTTCAGAATTGTCCGACATTTTTCCAAAGTCTCTTCCGTAAATAATATCAAATTGACATCAAAGTCGTCACACAAAAAACGCATTTCAATGGTTCTTCCATGATATTCTTTAAATGAGTGAAAACATTTTTAATTGAAAAACTTTATGACTATAAAAACACAGTCGCACTGACTAGACTTTGAAGTAGTAGTGCATACTAAACACCAAGGACAGAAGCCAAGATCACAAAGGTTTTTTCTAGTTGGCCTTTGTCTCTAAAAATTAGATGGATCCACTTATGTGTGTGTGTTGTCTGTTGTGTCTGTCTTACTTGACGAAGGTTTATAAGCGGGTCTCTGACCAAGCACACAAACCCGAATATATATGTCTACCAACCAACCACAAAGGTTTTGTATTTAACTTTACCATGGCTCCTCTATTACGTACAGCTGTGGACAAAAAAAAGTAAACACTAGGATTTTTTCGGACGTTAGTCATCCTATAGAATCGGACCTTTTTGTCTTTGTGAATAAATAACATTCTGAGTTAAATTCATGACACAAAATTTGCATAAGGGGCCGTCTTCATATTAAAAATGTTACCAACTTCAAAATTTTGAAAAGAAACACCCCTTTTTGAGTCCATATTTCAAATTTGTGACATATTTTAACACGAAATACCTAGTTTTGTTAGTTTTCGAGCATTATTAGTGGAGTTAGAGACAAGCAAATTTTAGGGGCCGTAATGTTAAATGAGTTGCACATAAAAACTATCCCACTATATTAATAATTAAGATAGTGAAACGAATTTTTTACTGAATAATAATTATAATAACCTAAACAAAATGCATACACTATCGGGGTATTTAAAGGAAATTTTATATTTTTAAATAATTATTATATTAATTTTTTAAAAAATTATGAATTGAAACCCCTTAATATTTTTACAAAAATGAATTTAAGACATGAAGTTTAAGCGAAATCCCAATTTTTAAAATTTTTTATCCATAATTTGCTGAGTAAATCACAAAATACTTTTTAATTACCCTTTAGGGGACTGTGTATAAGATTATAATATGTGAACTTGATAAACAAATACGGCCTTGCAGAAGGAAGAAAACATTAAACCAACGAACTTGAAAAATCTGATGTATCACACAACATGATAGTTCATTTGGGTTCGGTTTAAATAACGTCCCCCTAGAGCTACACGTAGGCTATTAAATATTGATATATATACAACTGCCGAAGTGGCGAAAAGCTCTGAGTGAACATAAGTTAAATCTGTATTTATAATAAGTAACGTTACCCAAAGTATGTATTATATTTTAAGCAAAATATAAACTATCGAATTATAAGCTTAATGTCACTTTTAATAATCACTTTTATAGTCATATCCAGAATAAATTTATTACAGGCCTTCTAATATTTCATCTATTATTATTATTATTATTATTCGCTTTTATTTGTTCTTTTTACTCTTTTACTTGTAAATATTGTTTTAAAATCGATGTTCAATAAAAATATGTGTTCATTAAGCTCTGCTTTATTCATCTTTTATTGAAACATGGAAGCGATGCGCGAAATTAAATATTAAAAATTTTCGTTTTCTATTTACATTAGATTTAGAATTATCTCGTATATTTAAACAAATGTTTATAATTTTTATTTATTTTAGTAAGAAAGTATATTAGTTATTTAACGTCACATAGGATTGTTTAAAAAAGAACTCACAATAAGTTTAATATTTTTTAAATAGCGCATGTATGCGCACGCGATATTTTTTTTCTTTTTTAAATCACTTATATATTTTTAAACTTCATCACCGAAAATTTTTTAAAGGAGGATTATGGTAAGAATCTTTGTAACCCAACTTTAAGAGGCGAACTGTTGAATAATTATACGGATGCAATGCTTTTTTTAAAAATAATAATCAACTATGGTAAGTGCTCAGAATATTTTTAAAAACATAACTATAGGCTTGTGTTGCATTTCCATGCTTTATTTTTTTAAATTACAAAATGAAAATTTTTATTTTACAGTAACAAACGATTTTTCTCATTTCAAACTATTTTCGTCTACTCGTCTATTTTGAACGCGCTGAAAGTGTTTAAAACTATTTTATCGTCATGAAAATATTATAAAATACTATGAAGTTAGATATAAAAATCTTTGAATCCAATTCATAAAATGAAATCTGTTAATAAATAGTAAAATAATTGAAAAATACGTTCTACTAATAATTTATTTACTATTTTAAAGATAATTTATAGTTTATTCTGTCATTCTTAATTCAAAAATTCAAATTCATATTTTTATTTTTGATTAAAATTAAATTAAGTTTGAATTTTTAATAAAGTATGGATCAGAAAACCACCTTCTTTAAAAAAAAATTAAATCACACGTCCGTCTCTCTCAAATATGTAAAGTAAAACTTAACTACAACTTTCAGCATGCCAACATTGCCAACGAATGATTAATATTCAATAATAAATAAAAAAAAAATATTGTATCTTTATAAACAAGTTCACCAACAAAACATATACCTAAACTTAAAACATATCGTGGCTCTCATAAAAAATAAATATTGTTGTCTCGTTACTCAATGGCGCCCAGTATAGAAATCCTTGGCATACACACAAAAAAATTAAAAATTAAATTTTAATAAATAAACTTAAAATGTTAACTATACAGTTGAAATAAACTTGCAAAAAGGGAAAAAAGTTAGACTTCATCACCATTAACTTTTGATCCTTTGCAGGGCTCCTCAACATATTCTACCTTATATTTCAATATTTCGCTTTTCCCCTCGGACGAACTTTACGCTTGTTATTTTAGAGTTGGTCCCCCAAAAGACATCAAGTGATTCGATTAAATAACTCGTCAAATATTCATCCAAATGTATCAAAAACTTAGATTTAGGGGTTTTCGAGGGTGCTTAACATTTCCAAGTAATTAAAATTGGGTGTTGCTATTGGAAATTTTAAATTCGTAACATTTTTGATATGAAGACGGACCCTTATGCAAATTTTGTGTCATGCAATTAACTCAGAATGTTATTTATTCACAAAGTCAAAAAGGTCCGATTCCTTATGATGGACAACGGCCGAAATAATCCTAGTGTTTACTTTTTTTTGTCCACAGCTGTACATTCATGACGTTCCGATCTCCGCGCGCAAGAAATGGTGTGTGTTCATTTGCATAGAGATATTTATGAGCGTCTGGTAGTTGTTTAGCCCATTAGATTTGTCTGGCAGCTTGCAAAAAAGTATTAAAATAGGTCTCTGAGTAACATATATAAAAAGTAAGACTGAGATTATATATTAAGTTGATTTTTTTTGGGGGGTGGGGGTGTAATTTTTCGTATTTTTTAAAATGACAGAAATAAAACTGAGTCGATAAGCAATAAAAACGAAGAAAGAATTTCGTTTCGATTTAATTAAATTTTTGTTTAATTAGAAAATAAATTAGTAAACTAGTAACCATAGCTGTCTTTAGCTTACAACATTTCCACATCTCCAATGATCAAGCACACAAACCGGAATATATATGTCAATCCACCAACCAACCAACCACATCTCCAATACACACATAGTTCTTTTTTGCCTAACTTCCCCTTCTTGTGGTCCGAGGACGATTGTAGCGCCATCTCACGCCGCCAGATGCGTGGGACAAAGTCTGAACTTGATAAAGACGTTCAAAGCGTCTGGGAAAAGTTTCGGCCCACAGAAAGTGTCTGGGAAATTTATTATTAATTTTTAACATTATTTTCTAAGACATACGTAAAAATCAGCCTTTAAAAAATGACTTAAGTTTACTTATAATTTACCTACTTTTTGCACCCGATACCTGTAAATTGGCCGTTTGTTCACTCTAGCGGGTATGTATATACTAAAAGTAAATGAAAACTGAACCTATTCCGATACATTTCATCCTTTAAAAAATGACTTAGGTCTGGGGGCCCAGGGCTCTCGGTCTATATGTTTTCTTGTCAGATGGAGTTCCTGACCAACCAAGGGGTGTTAGTGATTCTGTGTATTGGAAATCCTGCAATTTGTTTTGCTATGTTCTTTGGACTGCAGCCCAAGCCGGAGAGGCATACAGCAGAATTAGTCTGATCTTTTTTTTTATAGCCTGAATTTATTTCTAAGTGTCATTGTGGTGTCAATGATAGGGTTTAGGCTAATACTGGCTCCTGTAGCTTTACCTAAAGTTTGCTTAATATGCTCACGAAAGTTAAGTAAACTCTAAGGTATTTGATATGTTTATCATTTTTAATGTCTATGTCAAAGATTTCTAGGTGTGTGTCAGTGTTTTTTTGTTTTGTGTCTCCTAAAAAGAACTGACTCACTCTTTTTGGGCGTTGATAAGATGCAAAAAAAATAGTATCACATCGGAACACCTCCCCAATAATGAAATTTTTACTTTCTGCATTAAGTATGGTTAGGGTGATTTACCATAATGTTGCATACGAAAAATAACTATTCAACAATAGGGGAGGCCGGGGGAATCCCTCCACCCCCGGCAATGCCGCCGCCCCTTGTATCTCGCCAGCGGTGTGTGTGAAGTTGAAGTTGTGAGCACTGACCGCTAAAGGGAAACACGGCTATCAGTAGTAGTGAAGCTTATGGCCGTTCGGTGTGTTGGTTTAATGTTATAAAAAGAAATACCGTATTTAGTAAATTCCATCTAATTTTGAGTCTTCAGAAAATAAGAGGTAAGTGACTGTTATCCTAAAGTTATATAAGTTAGTTGCATATCGTTGAAAAGAGCAATTATTTGGCCATGTTATCACGTTGTTAGTTTGGAAGCTAGGCTATTTACGTTCCCTTAAACAAGCCGTCTACGAAATTTTGTCTTACTGGGGTTATGCCGCCACATCGCTCCGGGGTTATGCCGCTACCTTTGTGTGGGTGGAGGCATAACCCCGTAAAATCTAAACTTTATATATTTGGCCCTACAACCTATTAGTTTTCTTTTTAGATGCCACGTATCCGGAAAAGAATAACTGAGAGGGCGAAAAAGACCGAAGAAATTTTAAAACAAGCTATCCGGCTGGTTTCAGAAGGAAAATCAGTAAAAAGTGTAGCTGTACAGTTTGCCATTCCAAGGTCGACATTACGACTTACGGGACAGAGTAAAATCAGAAAAAACGCGCAATCCTTGTTTATGGGAAGAAAGCCTGTATTTAATAAAGAGCAGGAAAAGGAGTTTACAGCCAGGCTAGTCAATTTAGCTAACATGTTCTACGGAATAACCATTACAGACTTGCGGCGGTTGGCGTTTTCTGTGGCAGAAGAGCTAAAAATCAGCCATAACTTCAACAAGGACAGCCAGATGGCCGGTGAGGATTGGGTTGCAGGGTTTCGAAAAAGAAATCCTCAGATCAGTTTGCGAAAACCATCTGCTACAAGTCTTAGTCGAGTAATAGGTTTCAACAAAACAGAGGTAGATTTATTCTTTAAAAACCTCGAAAATCTAATGGGCAAATACAAATTTCCTGCCAATCGAGTCTTTAACATGGATGAAACTGGAATTTCAACTGTTCAAGCCTGGCCACATTCTAGCACGAAAGGGACAGAAACAAGTAGGAGGAGTAACCAGCTGGGAAAGATTAAGAAACGTTACCGTAGTCTGTGCCATCAGTGCATCCGGCCAGTATATACCCCCGATGTGTATTTTTCCTAGAAAAAGAATGACGCCTCTTCTTGAACGTGGTGGACCACCCGGTTCGCTTGACAGTTGCTCTCACAACGGCTGGTCTAATGAGGAAATTTTTTTAGACTGGTTGCAACATTTCAAGCGGTTTTGCAAACCAACTGAAGACGAACCGGTTCTCCTAGTTCTGGACAACCATGGAAGCCACATTTCCTTGGACAGCTACACATTCTGCTGCAAGAATCACATCCACGTTCTGTCGATACCTCCTCACACAAAATCCAGCCACTAGATGTGTCCTTTTATACTCCACTGAAAAGCGCTTTCAATAAGGAGTGCGACAAGTTTATGAGGGCAAATGTTTATAAGAAAATCACACCCTACGACATTGCTTACATTTTCAACTAAGCTTATATGAATGTGGCGACTATAGAAAAAGCCATATCGGACTTTGAAAGCACAGGCATTCATCCAGTTAATCGAAACAAGTTTAAAGAAGAAGATTTCGTGTCTGGACTGCGTTTGAGAGTCCTTTAGGACTCGGATGATGAGGAAAACTTTCAAGAAGAATCTCCAACCAAAAATAACAACAACCTATCTCAGACGCCTGTGAACAACGAACCTTCTACTATATACCAAGTCTAGTCGTTGAAGAACCAATAGTTGCTATCAATAAGCAGGATGGTTACTTAGGCCTGCCAGGTCCATCGGGAATGTCAAAGACAATCACTTCAGAAACAGCCTCTAACAGCAGTGGAAAGATTACATCAGTTATAAATAAGTTTTCTACACTCCCAGCTTTGGCAGCTGAACAGCTAAAGGGCAATGCTAGGCGGAAAGGGCAGTCATTAATCCTGACATCAACTGCAATGAAAGCAACTCTTGAAAAAGCTTTAGAAAAAAGGAAACAAAGATTCGAAAAAATCAAATGCTGCCAAAAGGGCAGCAGCAAAGCTATTGGAAATTTCTACAAGCAAGTTGGACATAGGCCTTCCGTCTAAAAAGAAACCACGAATTAAGAAAGTAGAAGCCAGAAAACCCAGGGCCCGACTTAGAACTTTTGGGGCCCAGGGCACAAGCAAGTTTGGGGCCCCCCACAGCATAAATTAATATGTATATTAACGTGATTTTTTCATTTTAAATTTGTACAAAGTAACCTTTAACAATTGTTTTAAATACATCAGTGCAAGCACTGCATAAGTTACACATTTTTTTGCATACATAAAATAGGACATCAGAGACCTATCATGAGTATCATGTCATGAAATATCATATTTTAAATGCATTCATCTATTTTATTTGCATGAACAGGGCATAATTTATAAATATAACAAGAGATATAATAATTATAGTGACTAGCTTTTGGAAAATTAATTGCACTTGGTTCAATCGTATTACATTCGAATTTTTTTCGTTGCAAACTAATTTTTGTCCATTTTTCCTCAATTTTGGAGCCCCTTTGAAGTGGGGGCCCTGGGCACTTGCCCCGTTTGCCCTGCAAGAAATCAGGCTCTGAGAAAACCTGGAAGGAAAACTAACACAAGACGTGGCACCTGTAGACGTCAAATGGACTTTGACTCTTCTTCAGAAGAAGATATGCCATTGAGCAAAATTTGTGACGACAATGAAGACGTCAATACTTTTGATCGTTATGGCGATGACGTTGAATACTGTTTAGTGTGTGGGGAGTATGGTCCTACTTCTGAAATGTGGT
>JAFNEN010001703.1:0-26363 GCA_019343175.1 Oedothorax gibbosus | reverse complement strand
AAGTAAATTTTTTTGAAAACCTTAGAAACACGATTTGGAATGAAACTGTAAAAAAAATAATCATAGAAAAAAAATGAAGGGAGTTAACGTTTGAAGGGTTTCCGTATTCCGTTTTCTATTTGTTTTAACGTTTTTTTAGATTCTGCATGGTTTCTTAAAAAAAACTTTTTTAAACTCTTCATTTTACTGATTCTATTGAAAAATATAATAACAAAAAATGGCAAAGAATACCTTTTATCGCTTTCAAAAAATTGATGTTGACGAATAAAACGATGATTATTTAGAAAAGATGCGGTATCCGAACCCCATTCCCCACCTACCGGACCGGATAAAAGGGAAATTATAAATTTTAGTGAATCAGCCCTTTTTGAAGTGCCTCTGCAAAAAGTTGCAATTTATTTATATTTTATATGTAATATTAATTTTTTCAACCGTAGTACATTATTTTGTAATTTTAAGGGGGGGCGAACTGGCGATACATGTAACCGCCTGAATGTTGACCTCGTTTCAGAGGCTTATTTCAAAGGGAAGGAATAAATTAATAGTTTTGAAATTCAGTATAATTATCCATTATATATTTAAATACAAAATCAGATTTTTCTTTGTATTGCTTTTTCAAAATGGCCCCCCTCTCGGAAAAAAGGGCATCACAAAGGGTTTTTGGTAAATTTTAATTTCACGGTACTGTTTGGGCGGGGCTCCAGAAACAAAAAACAATTTGGGCGAAATCGCGTTTTTTCCGCATTGCCAGTTTCCCTTTTCCGCCGATCAAAACCCCTAGTTACTTTTAAAAAAAAAAAACAGACTCGGGGTTTTTGGGTTTGTTTTGGGGAAAACACAAAACAAACTTTCACTACAAAATGGGCTGGTAGTGGGCAACCAGTTTATTTTTCTTTTTAAATTTTTTTCGTAGGACTGAGCTACACGAGTGGAAATCCATTTAGTTTAGTTTTAAAATTACGTGCACTAGAGTACACAGTGGAAATCCTTTTAGTTTTTTTGAATTATTGTCGCCTAGAGCTACACGAATGAGTGGCAACCCAGACGCACGCGTTTGGGGGTACAGGCAATTCTTTTTCCCTAAAAAAACATCAGTATCCAACATGGGGCAGTATTGTAGGGCCCGTTGAAAGCTTAAATACTCGTTTGGGGCCCCGGGAAGTTTTGTTTTCTCTAAAAAAACATCAGTATCCAACATGGGGCAGTATTGTAGGGCCCGTTGAAAGCCTAAATACTCGTTTGGGGCCCCGGGCAATTTTGTTTTCTCTAAAAAACATCAGTATCCAACATGGGGCAGTATTGTAGGGCCCGTTGAAAGCCTAAATACTCGTTTGGGGCCCCGGGCAATTTTGTTTTCTCTAAAAAACATCAGTATCCAACATGGGGCAGTATTGTAGGGCCCGTTGAAAGCCTAAATATTGGTTTGGGGCCCCGGGCAGTTTTGTTTTACGAAGCAAAACAAAAAATTTAAACTAAAAAAATTTAGTTTTATTCTTTCAAAACTGAATGATAGCTAGCTGCCCAGCCATTTTCAAACCGATAAAAAATTCAGAATTTTAATACGCACCATCCATAATAATCGGATGCTCAAAAGCCAAACGTAACCCCAAACGTAATGACGATAGAACAAAAAGAAATTTAATAGAATAAAAATAATTCCGTGCGCACAACATCCGCGCAACCTAAATACCACGCAAGTATTACTAGCGCCGGCGATTGGTCAAAAACTAATTTAGAACAAATAAATCCCACGCGCCTAACATCCGCGCAAGTATAACCAGCGCCACCTAGCCACAACAAAGACGCCACAACGCATTTCACCAGAAAATGCCGCATCACCAAAAATAATTGTTTATCGCTCCCTACAAAAACGCCAAATCCCTTGGCGACAGAAGTACCGTCAAATTAAAATTAACCGGGATTTTCAGCTTCTCCTACAGTGATCGGAAATCTAAATTTTTAATTTGAACGTGATCATAAAACATATATTTTAGTTTAACCAATAAAAAGTCGAAAAATCGTAAATTGGCACGCCTCAGAGAAAAAGTATTTTTTCCCTTTTTCAATTTTTTTTGTTGTAAAAAACGGTAATTTTTAACATTTTTTTTTTGAATTTTTGATGTTCAACTAGAAGCTAATATGATAGAGAAGACACTTGCCGAATTTCATAAGTATCCGCTGAGAACTTTTTGAGTTATCTTGCCCGCAAATTAAAAAAAAGTAGTTTTGATATAAACATGCTTACACAGATACTGTAAGATTACAGTAGCTTACCAACAAGTAATTCCGGGGCTGTACAGAAGTTTTTCATTGCGTTCGTAGTCCTAGTTTTTCATCTTAAGTTCTTCATTAGTTCACCATATAATAGACCACAAGGGTCAGAAATTTGAAAAGCGGGCAGCGAGAGTCGAGCACTCAGTTACAGGCTAAAAGAGCGCTCAAGCACCAAGTTGAGGTGTAACGTTTAAATGAGTTTTTAATAGATAAATAAATAATGTGAATTTCATTCTAAAAATACAGGCATATTTTTGAGATGATATTTTAACTATTTATGTATTTATGAAAGAAAAAAATTGATTTGTTACATGTATCGCCCCCTTTAACATATAGTATCTGTGGAAAACTGGATCCCCTAGGGAGGGGGTAAATAACTTTCTTGATCTCCCCCGTATTGTTCTTCTGCATTCTCCCCAGCTTGGAGTAAAAATGCACTATTACTTTTTATTTATAAATCTATAAACCATTCTCGCATAGTTTTTAAATTGTTTGTAAAAAGTATTAAGTTTTTCATTAGTTCATCATATAATAGACCCCAAGAGTCAGAAATCTTTAATTATATTATAAATTTGTTATGTTATACTTCCATAATCCTGTATCAGGGTCTTGGAATATTTCTTGATTGTGAAAGAGTGGCGAATGTACCATTAAAAATGTGATACGTTTGCAACATAGAGGGCAAGACCCAATCCTGTCTTTTTAACGAGAGCGAGAAGGAATGGGATAATCATATATTTAAAAAATTTATTGTTGTATTAAACTGATTTTTAACAAGAAAATAAAAATCTGGAAAAGTCGGTTACTGTTTGCAGGTCTTATGTCAGGTGTGTAAACATTAATTTGCAAATTGAACCTTAATGTACAGCATAATAATAAAAAAAATAGTAAAATTAGACTAATGTGTTTCTCTGGTCAGCATTTGAATAAAGTTGAATTTTTTAATTGTTTGAAAAATTTTCATACTTAATTTCCTTAATTAAATTAGAGGAAAACATGGAGATGCGCTGAAAATATTGTTACGTTCTGCACCCACTGGAACAAAAAATCAATGCATAAAAGCAAGTATTTCTCTAGTAACAGTTTAAAATTGTATTAAAACTTTTCAGCATACAAGATGTATTATATTTGTCTCTATTATAAGGAAGGTGTTTGGCTTAGAATTTAACAACTTTCACTTTTATTTAATTTTTTCTCCAACAATCTTTGTTGACCATCAAAGCTAGGGTGTTTACTTAGAAAGTTTTTAGTACCATTATCTATATTTTTTAGGGTTCTGAACGTTATTTTAACCTTTCCCACATTTTTCAGTATAAATAACGGTGAGGAAAAAGTGATTAATTAAAAACCATGAAAAAATGGAATATTGTCACGGTTTTTCAATGAAACAAAAAAAAATAGCTAACATTTATGTAGAAAACAGCATATCAAATTAAAGTGCAAAAAATTCCCCATTATTTCACATATGACGTGTTTTTCTAACCTGTATTATGGTCTAGTATTATATAATAGTATTGGATTTTGTCAGTCTTGTCGTTTTTTTATTATTTGGCCAAATTTGAATTGATTGGCATAAGTATTTTATGTATATAATTTCTAGGTGATACAGTGCTGTATTTGGCTAGCAATTATTCTATTCTATCCTCACTAATTGAACCAAAAAAACACTTAAAATATTTATGCCAATCAATTCAAATTTGGCCAAATAAAAGAAATGACCAGCACTGACAACATCCACTAATCCAATGCTCAACCTTTCACAGCTCAACCTATTGCAAACATTGTGAATCCCATTGTCACTCTTTTTATTATTAACTCCATAGTAAAAAAAATATTTTGGTTGGTTAATTTTTTTATAAACTTAGAGCTACAGAAATTTGTGGGTGGAAGTAATATACATACTTTTGTTATGTAATAATGATATCCCATGGTTCCATGCTCAATTTTTCAGTGTGTTTGTGAAACCCTTGCGACTATATTAGAATGTCAATATTTGTAAAGTTACTGTCAACATTAATACTTTTAAGTATTTAATTAGGTCTATTTTTAAAGGATTTTTGGTGTTTTTTTAAATGTATTAGAAAGTATTAGTTTCTTGCTTTACTGATATTTGAGAAACATTGCCTACTTGAGAATAGTTGCACTTAGATCAAAAATGGGGTTATTTAGTAATTTAAGGATTTTAAAGTGTATTCACTCTCAAACTGTAAAATTTTGAAATAAGTCTATTTGAATAATGTAAAACCAGCCTTTGATGTGTCTGTTTTGTTCAGTGGGCTCGGTGGCCGGAGGGCCAGATTTCCTAGGACCAATCGAAACAAGTCAAGTGGCCGACTGCTTGAAGGTTTGTGGATCGACTGCTTGACGGTTTTAAAAAATTTGCAATGGCTGACAACCTTTTCACACACATGGTTTTTACCTTATTAATTTCGTGTTGGCATCAGTTTAGAAAAATCACCAACCTATGCCTATGAAGTGAGGTGTACTGAGATTTTTTAAAAAAGATTGTAGGTGTAAAGAAAAAAGGTGTAAAAGATTTCGTTGACATACAACAAGCATAATTTCCGACCTATTAGATTAAAAAAAATTATATTGCCGAATACTACTATTTCTCTACTTTATTTTGCTGTAAAACCTTTTGCCAAGAATTTTATCAAATATAATAGGGAAATAATAGACAAGCATTTGTATTTTTGTTTGCTTCTAACTTTTTTTATATAAATGTCTTCAACTCATAAAAATCTTAGTTATCATATTCAGCAATTCCAAACGTTTCCTAAATTAGATATTTTGGCCAACATTATTACTACTGTTGTTAAGGAAAATAAGTCTAAAATGACTGTATTCCACTCTCAATTCCCTTTTGTGACTAAATTATATGAGTTGGGACTACTCATCATACGTTAAATGGTAGCGAATTTTATGCATTTCAATTTGATAGGTTGTTTGCCACATAAATTGTAAGCCATTTGTTTTAAGTACAGTAGAACCTCGATTATCCGATCTAATTGGGACCAGAGGTAGGTCGGATAATCCAAAATTCCGCATAATGGAGGGTTTTCATTAAATACACTAAAACCTATACAGAGGAGCGCCGAAAGTCTGCGGACCTTAAATCTGCCAACACCCCAAATACGTAATGGTTTTGCAGGAGTACTCATTGAATTTTAGTTTTAAGTTATCTCTGAGAATACCTGGCAAAAAGAAAATGCTAAAATATTGGGGGGGTTTTCTGAGCGGTGTTCTGGAAAAAGTGCTTATGTTTTGTTTTATAGCAAAGATATGGAGTCTTATGATTTTAGAAGATTCTTGGAGTTTCCTGAAAATTTAAGATTGCCTGGAATTCGCTTTTAATTTTTTACAGAGTTGAGAATCAGTACCGAAATCTAATTTCAGAATCACCAGATGATTCCGATTTCAAAATCGCCGGTGATTCACGATTTTTGAATCGTGGAAGTTTGCCAATTTCAGTATTTTTCACCGTAGATTCCTCACTTTAGAATTGCCAGATATTTCTGAATGTTTTTTTTTGTGAACAACCAAAAATGGGTTGGTTAACAGAGTTCCGGATAAAAGAGGGACGGATAATCGAGGTTCTACTGTATAAATAAAAAACTGTCTATAGCATTTTTTCATTTTATTGATTAATGGTTTTTTCTTTACTTTTAAACAGGTGGCAACGTTCATAATTTTTTTCTGACCCTCAAAACATATATCAAGATACCAAGTTCATTTTCCTCAAAACTTAATCCCAAAATTCTACTTTTACTGGACAAGATAAACAAAATATCCTAATTCCAAAGTGCAGCCACATTTGTTTCTGAGTACATAACTGCTTGCTGCACATTTGGATATAAAATTTAGAGTTAAATGAAATGTTTTATTTTAAAGAATTTTGTTCTTTACTGGAACCAGTAAAATGCTAAACTATTATAAGAAAGAATAAATGTTAACATGTGAAAGAGAAAAAAAAAAAGGTTATAGTGCTTAAAACCGCAGTAGTAGGTATTATAGACTAGGTGGCATTCATATCCCTGCATGACTGTTTAAACTAAATAAAATTAATAAATTAGAATTTTTAGGTAAAATTTTGCTCTAAATAATAAATTATGTACATTAAGAAAAAATTGTCTTAAAATTTTTTCAGTGTAATATGTAACTAATACTTAAAAAAAAGGTTAAATTACTATTTTGTTTTTTCAGGATGCAGCCATAAATCTTGTTTTGAAGGTCATTTTATCAATTAAAACAAGTGACATTGAAAAAACAGTTTCCACACTTGATAGAGATCAGATAGATGTTTTAATGAAATATGTTTATAAAGGATTTGAAAATCCATCTGAAGGTAGAAGTGCTATTCTTCTGGCATGGCATGAAAAAGTATGTATCTTTTTGCAGGGGTCGCAGACATCCTAATGTCCTATAAATCCTATATATTTGTTTTAAATCGGGAAAAAAACATCCTGTATTTATGTATTGATTCGGATTTTTTTATATTTCGGATTGTTTGCCGCGATCGTAATGAAATGTCTAGTTTCCTGACATTATTGCTGATTAGAAGCGGCTATATTGTCAGGATTGTTGTATAGTGTGTCTCAAAAGTTTAGACAAAAAACATTTTGAGTCACAAAATTTCACTGAAAAGGTTTATTTAAAAAAAATTTCGGTAGTATGGATGAGGCAAGTATATATAATTAAAAATGGCATGAATCAAAAAGAAATCAACCAATAATAAATATTAATTGAATTAATTGTAAAAAGTTACCAAAAAATCTGTCTCATAAATATAGACAAAATCGATTAAATGTCATTTAATGATCTAATTTCGCATTTTTTTGGCTAGAATTCTATTTCTGTTTGATATGATGAATTAAAAAACACATTTTACCGTTGAATTTTAACCATTTTGTACCATTCCTGGTCCAATTACATACCAACAGCCAATATAGCCGTTTTAGCTTTTTTAAGGGTAAATATTGCTGGCGATTTGGGTAATACATATCCTAATTAAATGTAAATAACGAATATATGCCTAAAAAAATAGTACCGATAAGTTTTGCCACCGATTCGTGCATTTGAAGACATGTAATGACGCATTTTCTGGCAAAAAACGGCATTTTTGAAAATTTAAAATATCCAAAAAGACCAAAAAATGGTCTGTTGTGCACCTTAACACGATGTAGTTTGCCTCTCCTTCAAAAAAAGCCAAAAAAGTCCCAAATTTTAACCCAAAACCACCCCCATAAGATTCGATATTTCTCCTCAAATTTGCTTTTCGAGTTTGAAAACACCGGTTTTTTTCAAACCGGTGAAAAAGAATCGGTTTAACCGATATGCAAAAAACCGGTGAAAGGATACTCAAAAACCGGTTTCAAAAACCGATTTTTTTAAAAACATGAATGAATGCACACGTTTTCGGCTGCCTATTTCTTGCCTCCTTCAGGAGCTTTAACACAGCCAATTACGCCTCGTAATTTAGAACCCAGTCAAGTGACGAGGACGACACCTGAGCGGGCACCCAACGAAACTTAGAGCGACAACGTGCGCTAACGCAGTCGGGTTTAGTTTAAATATGAATTATCGTCGCACTAGAGCTACACCAGCGCTATTAGCGACGGGCATTGTATTTTAGAACCACAGTCAAGTGACGAGACGGCACCTGAGTAGGCACCCAACGCAACCGTTAAATTGATTGAATGTTTGAATATTAAGAATTTCGTTCCTCGAATATTACAAATCTAACTTCGAAATGTGTGAAGTTAAATAGTGCGATAAATATTTTTAGGCCAATATCCCTCGTGTAGAACGGGGTGGGGAGCCCAGTCGGTTGGGCATTCGCCTAGTATGCGGAAGGTCCCAGGTTCGTGTCCGGGCATCGCCAAAATAACTGCCGACCTATAAACGGCCCGTGCAGCCAAAATCTCCGACGAATAATACCCCGTGTGGAGGGAGTGCACATTAAATATCCTTCAAAGTCTTAACGCTGCGTACGATGCCGCTCTTAACGGTTGCGTTGGGTGCCTACTCAGGTGCCGGCTCGTCACTTGACTGTGGTTCTAAAATTCGACGCCCGTCGCCAATAGCCCTGGTGTAGTTCAAACTAGACTAAAATTCAAACTAGACTAAATATAAATCTTAATTGCCAAAACTATTTCGGATTGCCGAAATCTTCCTCGTCACTGGACCAGGGTTCTAAATTACGAGGCGTAATTCGCTGTAAATAAGGCTAGAAATAGGCGGGGCCGGAAACGACTACATTAGATATTAGATTACAAAATTTTCGGATTTCCACAGGAGGGTTGGTTGACTTTGCATAACATCACACAACAGAGTAACTTTTCATGACAGTGGTTATGCTTTTTTACAACCAAGATCAGTATTACTAATTGGAAACTCCATTCGAGTTATAAAAAATATTTTTATTATATATAATTAAACATTCTTCGAGCAAATCAAGAGTGATAGTGTATAAAGAACTGTGGTGACTTTTACGCCTAACCTTTTCCCTAATCACGAGGCGTTTCCTCGTAATTTGTGCCTAAAAATATTTATCGCACTATTTAACTTCACACATTTTGAAGTTAGATTTGTAATATTCGAGGAACGAAATTCTTAATATTCAAATATTCAATCAATTTAACGGTTGCGTTGGGTGCCTACTCAAGTGTCGTCCTCGTCACTTGACTAGGTTCTAAATTACGAGGCGATATTGACTGTGTTAAAGCTTCTGAAGGAGGCAAGAAATAGACAGCCGAAAACGTGTGCATTCATTCATGTTTTTAAAAAATCGGTTTTTGAAACCGGTTTTTGAGTATCCTTACACCGGTTTTTTTCTTATCGGTTAAACTGATTCTTTTTCACCGGTTTGAAAAAAACCGGTGTTTCCAAACTCGAGAAAAGCAAATTTGAGAGAAAATATCGAATCTTATGGGGGTGGTTTTGGGTTAAAATTTGGGACTTTTTTGGCTTTTTTGAAGGAGAGGCAAACTCTACATCGTGTTAAGGTGCACAACAGACCATTTTTTGGTCTTTTTGGATATTTTAAATTTTCAAAAATGCCGTTTTTTACCAGAAAATGCGTCATTACATGTCTTCAAATGCACGAATCGGTGGCAAAACTTATCGGTACTATTTTTTAGGCATATATTCGTTATTTACATTTAATTAGGATATGTATTACGCAAATCGCCAACAATATTTACCCTTAAAAAAGCTAAAACGGCTATATTGGTTGTTGGTATGTAATTTGACCAGGAATGGTACAAAATGGTCAAAATTCAACGGTAAAATGTGTTTTTTAATTCATCATATCAAACATAAATAGAATTCTAGCCAAAAAAATGCGAAATTAGATCATTAAATGACATTTAATCGATTTTGTCTATATTTATGAGACAGATTTTTTGGTAACTTTTTACAATTAATTCAATTAATATTTATTATTGGTTGATTTCTTTGTGATTCATGCTATTTTTAATTATATATACTTGCCTCATCCATACTACCAAAAAAATTTTAAATAAACCTTTTCAGTGAAATTTTGTGACTCAAAATGTTTTTTGTCTGAACTTTTGAGACACACTATAATAATAGGGAAAGCATGGCGACAGTGGTCACATGACCACAATCCTTTGCGACTGCTTTAACAAAAAATGCAGGCATTTTTGGCGTTTTGAAGAGCTGTAACCCACATGATTGAAGACAAAACCTATTGATTGCTTTTTACAAATTTTGATATGAAAATTTAGTTTATTTGCTTGTTAGTCTGAAATTTTGCATTTATTAATATTTAATTCATATTTTGCTGTCATAGGGTCAGAGAATTTGGAGACCAGCAAATCACCATGTTCAATTCATTGATTGATGTTTTCATCCTTATTATCTCTGATTTCAACCGTTCTATAAATACAGGGATGAGTTTTTTCCGCTTTAAAGCGGAATTCCGCTTTTTAATTTTTTTAAGAAAAAAAGAAATCCGTTTTTGTGTTTTAAGTTCCGCTTTTTCTAATTTTGCCTAAAAATTCCGTTTTTTGCTTGTTCTAATCCCTCACACAAAAAAGAACCTTTCACAAAGCAGGGGTCCATCCAGAGCTAATTTGGAGCCGTTTAGCGGCCCCTTCACAAAATTAAGACGGCCCCGTCGCAGTTTTCACAAAATTACGATCGTGGAAAACGGCCGCCTCCCATTCACAAAATTGACGAAACAACAGGTTAATGAGCATTTTTTTAACTCGAATTTCCTAACTTCTCTATTTTTTAAAAGTGTGTCAAAACCTCTAAAATTGGCTAAATGGTCATTTTGATCAATTGAAATCCTAATTTTTTTACGTTATTAATAAATCTATAAACTTACTCACAGTTCACAGTGTTAAAATCGGTTGTCAATTTCTTGCGCCTGATGGAAGGTTATTCGCTGCAACTGCGATGCGTTTTTTAATTTTTTTAAAACGATTGTTTACTCTTTTTTCACACCCTAATTCGATGAAACTAAACTTAAATTTCAATATAAACAACAAGTTCAAATAACAGATTCTAATAACGAAGATTAAAATTTTAATCAAAATAGGAAGATGATAAGATTAGATTACACTAAGATGTCTTCAAATCTGGGCCAGCCAGTGCAATCTCATTAGGAGTCCAATAATGCTTCCTGATTTACTTATTTTGCTGCCTAGTAATTTTCACAAAATCTATTTAAGTGAAAGTGTTATACACCTCCGAAAAAAATGTTTCCTTCATTATCAGTCTATATCAATGAAAACTAAACTTTTCTATAAACAGCTAGTTTAAATAATAAATTTTAATAATAAAAATAAAAGATTTAATTAAAATTTGAAGATGAATTAAGATTAGATTACTCTAAGATGTTTTCAAATATCGGTTACCGGCCCCTACAATCCAATAATGTGTCCGGGTTTTTTTTTTGCCGCCTAGTAATTTTCATGAAATCCACCGATTAGGTTGCATTGTTTCATAATGATTGACATTTTTTTTGCTTCTGCGTCATCGGAAGAGCGTCTCGTCACTTTTGTAGCTCCAGTTCAGGACAATCGGATCGACCAAAATATTTTCTTTTGATAAAGTGTTTGTGTGTGTGAGTCGGTGACCTTGTGATCACAAGAGCAACTTGATTTTAAAAGATGTTTATTAACTTTTGAAACATTTTGCTGAAATTCAAAAGTGTCCGAGTAATAAAACATTCCGGATTAGAGGTGTTCCGATTAGCGGTTCTGTACTGTATTTTCTTTTCATTATTGTATCAGGTGCCAGATTTATAGGTTTAACATAAAAATAATTTTTAGAGATAGGTATTCAAATATCTACTGGATGCAGAAGGAATGAAATTTGCATTCCACCATTGCAATCTGCTGTATCTCCGGAAGAACATTACCCGATATTTTCTTGATTTTCTTTAAGGCATTCGTAAATCTTAGCCGATTATCTTTTCATAATAAAATATTTTGCTTGCTAGAATGACGCGATTTACATTAAAATAGTTTTTAGGAATAGTTTAAAATATTTGAATATCTTTTGGATGCAAAGAGATTGAAATTTTGCAATCTGCCGCTTCTCTAAAAAACGTCACCCTGTGTTTCACAGATATAATTTGGCTTTCTTTCTATTATATATTATATATATATATATATATATATATAATATATATATATATATATATATATATATATATATATATATATATATATATATATATATATATATATATATATATATATATATATATATATATATATATATATAATTACAGGCATGAGAATTTTGCGCTTTTTGGCGGAATTCCGCTTTTTCCAGATTTCTGGTCATTTGCCCATTTTTTGACGTTTTCCGCTTTTTTTTCAAGTTTTTGTTTTTTGTTCGAAAATGGAAACTGGATCGTAAAATTATTTTGCTGGTTATATCGCTGTACTCCAACAAGTGCGAAAATACTTCTTGAATGCCGCTTATTGTCACGATCGATGTTTGCAATCTAGTCAAATCCGTACATTTATTAGTACGCTCTCAACTAGGGTTAGACCGATGCAAAAAAAAAGCCATCAGCTTCGTCATATGCTACCGATGTAAGCCGATGTTTTTTTTATAGGAAAAATAACAAAACTTTCGAACCTATTATTTTTAGAATTTAGTAATAGTTCAAGACTGATTGTTCAACCAAACTTCAACACATCGTAATATTTGCTAGTTCGCGGTGAAATCGCAGAACATTTTATCATGGTTCGTACACTCCTTGAAAAATGCTTGAATAAAAAGTTCATTTATAAATCCTTAAAAATGATTGGGAAAAAAATCCATTCTATTTATTTCAAAATCGGATCACATCAAAAATTTACTGAACGCAATTTCCGAAGCTAGTGATAACTATACCTCATCTTTAACCCACTTTACGTGATACCATCGTGTTTTCTAACTCGTATTTCTAAACATAGTCTTTAATAAATGCTGCATAATCCGAGAAATTTCGGACGAGATAGCGTCCTAAAAAAGGGGTTCGGCTCATACAGAAGACACATTTTTCACAGCATTAACACCACCGAAAAAAAATTCTCCATTTTCAGCCTATATTAATGAAAACTAAACTTAAATTTCATTAAAAAGCAAGTTTAAATTATAAATTTTAACAATAAAGGTAAAAAAATATATTTAAATTTTGAAGATGAATTAGGATTAGATTTCACTAAGGTGTCTTCAAATATAAACCAAGGGCCAATGCATACCTCTGTTAGAAGAGTAATATTTTCACCTGATCAAAAATTTGCAGCACAATAATGCCTCTTGATTTACTTATTTTGCTGCCTAGTAATTTTCACGCATCCACCGATGATGCCGCATCGCCTTATAATGATTGACAATTTCCTGGCTCTGTGTGATCAGAAGAAGTAGTGTCTCGTAACTTCTGTACCTCTAGTTCAGGCCAAGTAGGATCAACCAGATTCTCCTAATCGATTGTCCTTGACTTTGGATCGGCAAGAACAGCTTGAATGTTAAAAGATTTTTTTTTTTTTGAAACTTTTTTTCTTTTTAGTGATTCACACTTCAGCCTATACTGTTTTCTAATTTTAGATGGTTTTTACTTTTAAAAAATGGAGTCGGTTTATACACGAATATCGACGGTATTTTATATATTCAGCTTTTATGCTGTTAGTTATTTCTAGTTCTTGAATTTTTCTAAAAAGTCTTAGAACAGTACTTAAAAAGTGCTAAAATGTTTTTTCCTAACAAGCGCATGAACCAAGTAATTGCTTTAAAGAGAGAAGAACATATCATTTTTTAAAAAATTTTGTATGTGAACTACAGATATTATATTGCAATATTGCCTGTTTTGTGTTTTTGTAGAAAAACAGGATTCATAAACATTGTGTAAGATTTTTTTCAAATCTAGTTATTTTATATAATTATCATAACTTTAGTATACGATAACTGCTGATAATTTTTTTTATTTGTGTCTTTATCTATGCGAGTTGTATGAGAGGAGGTTTAAGGTAGAATTTGTAGCATCCTCTTCTTTCTATACTTTACTGAGTAGAAATATGGAAATGTTACTCACTATTGCCCTACAAACAACATTTTGCAAATAATATTATAGTGAAAGTTACTGTACCCTAAAGAAATAATTAAATCCCTTAAAGTTATAATTACTGTAACATTTTAAGACACGAACCATTTTTCTCCTTTATCTGCCGTTTTTCTCCCGTATTTTATAAGGGTGTCTACCGGTTGGAATAGTCATGAAATTAGAGCAAAGTTAATAAATTTTTAAAAAATCGCCAAAAAAGGCAATTTTGTTTCCCAAAAAAGCGGTTTAGCTTTTACACCGAAACCTCAAATTTAACACAACATTTACACCCCTTGTTTCCTTCATTCTCGGTCTTTATCAATAAAAACTAAACATAAATTTCAATAAGGAACAAGTTAAAATAATAAATTTTAAAAATAAAGATAAAAAAATTAATTAAAAGTTGAAGATGAAATATGATTGCACTAATATGTCTTCAAATATCGGCCACCGATCAGTGTAATCCCCCATTAAAAGATGATCAACTTCACCTGACCAGATACGCAGTCCAATATATAATGCTTCCTGGTTCACTTTTTTTTGCTGCCTAGTAATTTTCACGAAATCCACTGATGACGTTGCATTGGCAGTTCTTGGGCTATGTTGATCCAAAGAGTGTCTTGTTATTTTTGTAGCGCCGGTTCATTCCAAGTTGGACCAACCAGAGTATTTTTTTCTGATCAAGTGTGCGTGAGTCGTGACCTTGGATCACAGGGAATAGCTTGAATGTTAGTGGGAATAAGAGAAAAAGACCGAATGACCGCGGGTCTCCAAACCAAAAATGCCCCTTTGTTAATCCAATGAAGAAAAAAAAGTGGATTTTCTTAGCCACATTTCTCCGGCTTTATTGAATAGTTTTACAAACTTTTTTTATATTATAGCTATTTTTATATTGTAGCTGACTTGCAGGGCTCTATAATCCCATTTTTTGAAATTGTAACGAATATTTTTTTCTCAATAGATAATTTTACAACGAAATATTCGAACCGATTTCAAAAAGTGGTATTTTTGAGATCTGTATGTCAGCTACATTTATTATATATAAAAACAGTTCGTAAAAATATTCAATACAGCCGTAGAAATGTTTCTTGGACAATCACCCTTTTCTATTTGATTAACAAATGGACACTGGTTTGGACCCCCGGTCGTTCGAACTTATTCCTTCTTAAAAGATTTTTTTTTGCGTACGTTTAAAACTTATTTTTACGCATTTTCTACTTGGGCTGTAATGGGGTTTCTGATTTTAGATAGGTTTTTAGTTAATAAAAAATGGAGGATCGGCTTATACATGTTTTATATATTCAGATTTTATGTTAGTAATTTCTAGTCCTGAATTTTTCTAGAAAAGGGCTTGAATTGGAATTGTATTGCATCAAGTATTATTTTGCGATTTGTCTTTAATTTTTTTTAACGGACTAGGGGGCACCCTTGGATATTGCTGCGCAATCTCATTGGGTCGCAAGCTTGCATTCTTGGATTCTTCCTCTACGCCCCCTGCTCGCTGTCGCTCGCAAACCCACGGGAATTGCTGGCAAATACATTGGACCGCTTCGCGGCCGCTAAGTTATATTTCTTAAAAAAATATATTGTATTACTTTGTTCAGTAATAACTCGCCAACCCCCGTTAATTTCGCAGAATTAACCTAGCCTGTTTTTACTCTTAGGTTCTTTTTAAAAACCCAATGGCTCACTCAAAATTTTTAAGTTGTATGACTTTTTTTAAGTATGACTTTTTTAGCTACGCCCCCTTCTTGCTATCGCTCCCCAAATTTAGTTTTTTCAGATTCATGTTGTTGGCTGTTCCGAAAGAGAGAAACGAAACCTGTTCGCAACCAGATAAGTATATATAATTGGCCGTGTCAAATAGGTTTCGTACTTTTTCTTTGAAATTGCTTACATTCCGGACCGGTCGGATGGCGTGACGTCCAAAGAGCTTCTGTGACCTTAAAGTTGAGTAGACCATAGACAGATACATAAAGACAAAAACACTATCATTTACGTAAACAAAAAATGGTGAAACGTAACACGTAGGGAGATCCTTGCAAAAAACTAAAAAGTAGGTTTGTTACAGAATCTGTCACTTAAACCGCTTCCACACAATATTTGTGCTCAACAAAAAAAACGCACTATTTATACACCTCAGAAAGAAATTCGCCAAACAGGGCCTTCAGCTTATAATTTATTTCTAATTCAAACTTTTAAACGCCAAAATTAACTATTTTCATTAATCTTCTTTCGCAAATTAATGATACTCATTATCACTCTCACTCATTAATACTCTCATCTCACTCTATTGTGATATTACAACAATCCAAACTGAATCATATCACATAAATATTTTAATGAAATTTGGGATGTAACCTAGCCTGATTTTTTGCTTCAAAATGATATATTCCACTTGTTTGTGCGACTTGCGGTTCGTTCTGTGAAAGTGGGTGACAGACAGACGGATTGAACGATTATAATACC
Organism: Oedothorax gibbosus; assembly: GCA_019343175.1. Classification (NCBI taxonomy): domain Eukaryota; kingdom Metazoa; phylum Arthropoda; class Arachnida; order Araneae; family Linyphiidae; genus Oedothorax; species Oedothorax gibbosus. Next base: position 10,051 of record JAFNEN010001703.1, on the reverse strand, counting down.
TTCCACTTTTTACGTTATAAACGTAGTGTGGAAGCTAAAAAAAACATTTCGCTTAAAAACATCTTCAAAAACTTTCTAAAAAAAACAAAGGAATATGTCAATAAAAAAATAAAATAAAACTCTTTTACCGTGGTGATGCGAATGAATAATAAAAACGAGAGATTAAATAAAAAAAAAGAAAGCCATTTGCCAAGCCAGCTGAAGAAAAAAATTTAAAGAACAACGCGATATTTTTCATCAGTTCTGAAAATTAAAAAAAACAACTTTGTTTTATAAAAAAAGGGAAATTTTGTGATTCACTTAGAGATTCACTTCACTCGCAGAATTAAATTAAATAATTAATTGTTTATTTAAATAGTTTTGTCATAATTTTTTTACTGTCTTTTTTTACATAATTTATTTAATCTATAAACCTTCTATCTTGCTATAATATATTTTAAGGCAAAATCATTTTCAAAAAAATCTGTGAACTTTTTCTATATATAAACACAAAACCAATGTAAAAAGAACAAGTTAAAGAACTGTTCTTTTTAAAAGAACTGAAAAGAGAGCAATTGTTCTTTAAAAAGAGCGTAACAAAATCACGCTTTTCTGACGATTTCACCGTGCCGTTTTGCAGAAAAGGAATAAGATTTTTTTTGTGGCTGACTTATTGTAATTTTTAATTAAAAAACTTATTGGAAATTTGAAAAACAAATAAGTGGGCATCGAGGCATAAGGGAGACACACCTGTCCAAAAAAATTTGGGTTTCTGACATCAATATTTCATCATGTTATGGCTGCTAACACTTTCAAATCCTATACTTTAACATAGAGAAAAAATTAATTTTTATTTTTAATTAAAAAACTAATTGGAAATTTGAAAAACAAAAAAATTTAGGTTGAGGCATTAGAAAGACACACCTTCCCAAAAAAATTTGGATTTCTAACATCAATATTTCATGATGTTATGGCTCCGGACACTTTAAAAGAGCTTACTTTTTTTTAATATAGAGAGATTAATTATTTAAACGGTTATAAGATTTCCTGAAAAAGGTCAAGAGAGAGAAACTAGATTTGACAAATCTGGTAGACCCCCTTTTTCAATACGATAATAAACAAACATATTCAAATTTATTCCGCGATACCTCCTGAATTTACATCTTTGCACTCCTGAAAAACTCCTTAGAAACTCCTGAATTCCACTATCATAGATAGAGTACGAACCCTGAATCTTCCCTTCGAGAAGACGGGATGACACACTTAGTTTTCAAGTTAATTGAATAACGCCGCACAAAAGCTACACCTGGGCTATAAACAACTGTAACTCACCACGTAACTTCTAGTTTCGATCGTCATAAACCCAACCAAATCCAAATTATAAAGTGTCGTTTGGCAAATTGAGTTATAGCTTTTGTAATAATTTTTTTTTCAATTTATGTTAAAATGTGTAGGTTTCTTTTAGAAGTCATGGTGAATGATACAAAAATTTATTGCACTACCTATATTCAAAAAAGATAATTTGCATAAATAACAGATGAGTACAAATAAAAGCAGTTACAGTTGGTACAAAAGTTTGTGTCGGTTCAAAAAGATTACTAGGCATGACATCCAACAAAGACGAACATTACCCTAGGTAGGCCGGGTGCAATTTTTTCTGACATTCGGATAATCAGCCCGACTTCGGATACTTGGAGCTCTACTTTACGCAGTTTCAGAACTTAGATTAGAAACTAATTAAAAATCGCATAATAGTACGTGGATCTTTGTCGACGTGCCTCGCAATTTTGAAATGCCGTCAAAAAGACGATGCTTATATCTGACTGGGAACCAATTCGCAATATCGTTCAAGACTATGGACCATTGCACCACAATGGATTCAACATGCGCAAACCCTCTCTAGATGGTATATATTTGATTGATATTATAATTTATAGGAGGACTACATTCGATCCTCGGATCTCTGGGTTTGTAGGTCAAGTTGTTTACAGCTATACCTCCGAGAAGAATTTTATTTCACTATTCTTGTTTTCTTTTATATACTTCAATTAAAGATGCACTTGCGTCGCGTTTTCTTTTTTTTTTTTGTTCAATTCAAATTGCATTGTGGTGTTTGGAATAGGTTCAGTTTGATCGGTGGAATGGTGGTTTGTGGTGTTTGGAATCGCAGAACACTTAAATGCATTATTTTTTCTTCTTAAAAATATTTGTAAATCCTTTTTCATACAATTTTCTTTAGAAAATTACATTTTATTACAATGTATTATTTTACATTATTGCATTAATATTATTTACATGAATTCTCTTACGATTATTTTTCATAACAAAAAAAATTATATATTTGAAAAACGTGTATTTTTAAAAATTCATTCACGTCCTTTTTGTAAACACTAACAAATGTTATTGATAGATTTAAAAAGCATATAATAAAAGTAACATAGAAAGAACATTGAAAGTAAGTTTATAGAATATGCAGCAAAATATTGATTTCTCCGATAGCCAAAAACACAAAAGATATTAAAAAAAACAGCAGCAAAATATGTGAATAGAAAGTTTAGTGTGAAATGTTTGTCACTTATATAAAAGAAAATTAGAACATTTATGAATAATTTTTAATTGACTTCTATAGAAATTATACATTTCGTACGTAAAAGTCTAAAAACGGCTCTTGGGCAGTTGTAGAAATGGTTATAACACTTGGTTCATGCTATTTTTCTTTAAAATATTCTAAACAGCATTTATAAGCAATTGATTCATCCAGTTTTCTCGCAATTGGTGCCCCCCCCCCCCCCCCCCAGTTGGCTAAGGGGCCAAATAGAGTGAGGGAAACTTTATTAGTCAAGCAATTAGATGATAAGTGCTTACGTAATATTGTCGTAGGTTTGAAACTTTGTGAGAGGCTCAGTGGTAGTGCTTCGCATTGCCACGCCACAGATCCGGGGATCGAAATCCAGGATTGGGCGAGGTTGAACCATCCTTTCAGCCCTTAAGTTGGTCGATAAAATGGGGACCAAGCACACTTGGGAACTAAACACTGGGGGTTCCGCGTGAGGCTGACCACCTTACCCGGACATTTGCCTAGCGTTGTCTGAATTCTTGCTCTGTATTCTCTCATCTTGTTTACATGAAGTAACCTTAAATTACCTTCAGGCATCTGCAGGTAATACGAATTTGGTTTCGCCTTTCTTACACCTTAACTGGACCTGTCCACCTAGCATACAATTTATTGGTTGAATCAGGTACGAGCACAAGCACTTGATCTCCTGGTACAAATTCTCGATATTTCCTTCTACTATTGTAATATTTGGCGTAATTACTTTGCTGTACTTCACTTGTTAATTTGGCATTTTTCGTTGCTATTTCTAACTTATCTCTTAGTTCTTCCAAATAGTTTTCTACTGATCCTTTCATATTTACAGGTAACAATACTTCTCCAGTCCAAACTGATTTCAGTATAGACAATGGACCTTTTGGTTCCCTTCCATACATCAGCAGAAAAGGTGGTACGCCTGATAAGCCCACAATAAAAAAAGGAATGTGCCTGTTCCAACCTCTACCCTCTTCTCTAATAACATGGTGCAACATATTCTTCAAAGTTTGGTTCCATCTCTCAATTAAACCATTTCCTTCCGGATGATACGGTGTTGTAAATCGTGGACAAGCTCCTAAAATTTTCAGAAATTCTTGTGTTAAACTAGCTGTAAAATTTGTTGCATTGTCCATCACGATTACTTCTGGTACTCCTGTCCTACTGAATATTTCTAGCAATGCTTCACATGTACTCTTAGCCGTTAAAGTTTTTACTGGGACAGCTTCTGGCCATCTAGAATGTTGATCCATCAAACAAAGTATGTACTTATGTCCTTGTGATGATACCGGATCTATGGGGCCAATTAAATCTACGTTCACCACTTGAAATGGTAGTTCAGGACGAGACACGGGTGGTTATCGGAATCTTATCAACAGAACGAATTACTTTTTTGCACTGACAACCATGACAAGAACTACAATATGCTTTAATCTCCCTGACCATTCCCGGCCAATAAAAGGAAAACTTGATTCTCTGAATCGTTTTATGGGCTCCTAGATGTGCTCCGAATACTGATTCATGAGCAATCGCCAGTATTTTGCTTCTTCTCACTTCAGGAATCACTAGCTGTCTTATCTTATTTCCACACATATTCTCTTCATGGTAAAGGATATTTTCTTCTACAACATACCCTCCTTTATTTTGTTTGGCTAATTTCCATACTTCCTGAAGAGTACTGCAAGTTTGTTGCTGTTTCCTGAAATTCTCTGGTTTGCTTTCGTCGTCATTAACATCATACTCTCTTATTTTTGGCTCACATTCTTCTGTTTCAATATTCGCAGTAGCATCCAACTTTTCCTTTTGCGAATCCGACCTTAATTTCATAGTGGCTGTGAATCTAGGACTATATATTCTCTCCTGCTCCAATAATGCTTCATAAGTCTCAGTATCCAATAATATATCAGCATTCAACCCATCCACAGTTGCCACAACCGTTTTAATTACCGGTGTAATATACGAACTTGTCACCAAACCAATTTCCACTTCTTTTAGTTCAGCCTTCAAACAATCACCAAACGCAGGTTGTAACATTATATGTCCTTTGTAATCAACTTCTTTCCCTACTACACTGCTTTTAAACACACTAATTTGTGCATCAGAATCTACTACTGTCTCATATTCTGCTCCACCATATGAAATTTTTACTATTTTCAGATCGGACATTTTTGGTTGAACTGCATTCCCTTTCTTATTTTCCAGTACAACTTCGCCATTGAATTTTGCGATGACCACTTTGCCTTCGATCTCCTTTTCTTCAACTACTTTGACCTCAGAGACATTTGCTTCTGCGACCTTTACTTCAGAAACTTTAGCTTCGGCCTTTCCCCTTCCTTCTTTATTCTTATCTCTGCAAAACCTTGCTAAGTGCCCAGATCTTCCGCAATTAAAACATGTAACTGGTTTTTGGAAGGAATTTCTCTTATCAAATCCTCCGCGGTTGTTATGCTCATATCTATTTCCTTCACCCGATGCATTATTTCTGTTATTGAACATGTTAGGTTTCCCCTGATAGCCATTCCTGTATGGTTGAAATGCAGGAGCTTTATTGGACTGGTTATATTGCCTCACATTTTCATATTCACTAATATCGCCTTCTTTAGGATCAAACTTACGCATTAGTTTTTTGCAATCCAACTTGAGCTTGTTCTTGCACTCCTCCATTCTGAGAGACCATTTCTCTTGCATCACCATTCTTGGACAATCGATGCTTCAATCTTCAACTTTTCTAATGCAAACTCATTTTCTTGGCGCAACTTTTCCAATAGAAACTCGTTTTCTTGGCTCAACTTTTCCAATAGAAACTCGTTTTCTTGGCGCTTAATTTCTTCTTGGTGCTTAATCTCTTTTTGGCGTTTAATTTCTTCTTGGCGCTTAATCTCCTCTTGGCGCAACGTTTCTTCCTCTCTTTCACTAACTATTCTTTCTAATAAGTCTTTCACAAATCCTTCCTCATACTCAGCACTCTTTAAAATTATATTTCTTAACTCAACAACTTTCATATCTTTCGTTACAGTTTCACCTAATTCTTCCGCCAAACACTTCAAATCACTTTCTTTGCTTTTGCTAAAAACGACATTTCTCATTCACGATTCTTCAAAATAACTTCTAATAAACTCAAAACAACTTTCGAACTATTCAAAATAACTTTGTTAACTAAACTTCCATTACTATATAACTTCTTTAAAACAACTGTTAGAATATCCAAAATGGATTCACTCACTATCAAGCCGTTGGCTATCTTCTCAATCTTCACAGTTCTTCAAAATTATTCGAAATCCATTGGGCCGTTTCTCCGCACATTTATGTAGTGGCCGATGATGGATTTTAATAAACTTTAAAAAAACTTATTTATTTTCTTAACTATATTTCAAAGAACAGACTTCACTTTTTACACCAATTCGAAAACAAATCTTTTCCATTTCTACAAAACTACCGTTGCCACCGCACATATGCTTTTACACAATCGCCTGCACGTTTTCAGTTATTTATTTAATCTGAGCGTGACCCTTACATATACGTCACTGAAAACAGAACTGACGTCAAATGATATGTTTTTGGCAATGTTTCGATCTATGTCCGTAATGTTTTATACAGTTTATAAAATAGTAAACCTAAATTTCTGCGAAACCTCATTAAAAGAATAAAATGTGTTTAACCAGTTCCTATCATGGAATTTAAACAGCTTGTTCCAAGTTTGGTTGACAGTTAAAATACACACACTAGAGCGTGTATGAGCTATTGCAGAACTATTGACTGTTGGATCTGTTCGAGATATTTTGGGTGAAATCGTTGAACGTTTGAAGAAATTAACTGGAATGAACAATGAACATGACATGTTTCTGAAAACAGCATAACTTTTTAAAGAGTTTGTTAAGGATGAAAGCACGTTTCACAGTTTCAAAAGCGATACAGTGAAACGTGATACAAAATAAAACAAGAACAAAAAAGCCAAACATGACGTCATTTGTTATACCAAGAGAGATTTAACGGAAGTGACGTATCACTAACTTCAAAAATAAATACATCTTAAAAACCAGAAATATATGAGTTTTAGACGTTTTTTAATGTGCATAATCCAATAAAAATGTTTGTAGAAAACGCTGTAATTGTCCATTCAGCGTGTTACGAAGAGGTCTGTAAAATATCGAGATAAAAATGCCAACGTTTGGGCATGCAATAATCTCCCCATCCTCTCTCTGAAATAAAGTGTTTCTTATGATATAGAACAGATTAGATTTTTCCCCCCTCAAAAACTTCATTTTATGTAAAACAGATTTTCTCTGCTAAATGGAAATTTTCCTAATTGTTACGTCACACAAGCGCTTACCCCCCCCCCCCCATGTCACATTGGTGGATACCCCCCCCCCCCCCCTCTATGCGTAAAATAATTTATGTACGTCCCCTTATGCAACTGTTGTTAGATGTGGACGATAATTTTTGCAGTTTTTACTGAAACATAGTTAGTAGTATGAAAGTATAAAAAAAAAGTCCAGGGCGGCATTTTTAGATATGCAAGATATGCATCCATATGAAAACAACTTACCACATGGCCTTGTAGGTTTGTTACAAATCAAAATAATTGTGCAATTTAGTAAAAAAAATTATATTTGTACAAGATTGGAGGAATTAAAGAAATCATACTTCATTTTGCCATGTAGTTGCCATAAACTAGTCAGTTTCTTTTTTTAATGCTTTGTCTTAATTCATTACACATTTAAAATTTATTTCTGATTAAAAAAATATGAAAAAACTTTATTAAATATTCAAATGCTTAAGATTTATTTTATTGTTTGTAAAACTAATTTTTTGTTTCCACTAAAAAATCATCTTTGAAAAGCTGAAATTGAATATCCATACCATTATTACCATATGTTTGAGAAAAAGAAACATTTAGTTCAAATCTGTAACTATTCTATTTTTTTAATGTAATATGCATAGACTTTTATAAATACATAAGGTTTTAATTAATTCAATATTATTTTAGGTTTATGCTGTTGGTGGAATCGGAAGTATAGTAAGGGTGCTTACAGATAGAAAAAGAGTTTAACTTCCATCCTCCTAAAAAAAGTCATTCAAATTCTTAATAAATTTACCAGTGGTTAAATGATTTTGACTGAATGTTACCCATTATATCGGAATATTTATAAAAGCATCATTGTTTATTTATGTTTGTTAACTATGATTCTGCTGATGTATTTCAAACGTATTATTTTTTTAATAGCATAATTATTTTTTTATTGTTTGAATGATTTCATGTATTGTTATAATGGAATATAACAATAACTAATAATATAATCTATAAAATCATTATCATTGTATATAGATTTTTTTATATGAAAAATATTTGTTACTTTCTGTTAAAAAAAGTATTAAAAAAAAGGTGTAACAATAATAACCTGAACCATTGAATGATTCTTAACTTGAAAAGCATTTGCTTTACTTAAGCTTTGTATTAATTTCTAACTTAACCCTCCTATAGAGATAAGCAAATCGGCTGTTTAAACAAAAAAAAAGTTTTAACTTGTTTTCACTGCATGAGATGTAAATTTTTAACTGAAGATTCAAATGATTTTATATGACTCATCTATACTCCAATTTATTAAAATTATATGCGTTGCTGGGAAACCTGAAAGTCTGGTGACAGGTTTATACCTCTGTATTCCTCAGAGGGTTGTTGTCGTGTCCGTGGATATCCCACGGAAGATTGTTGCCAGAGCCTGCAAAGAGGTTGGACTTCTGTTCATACAAATAAGGACAAAGACAAACACATAAACAATAACAGTTTATTGACAAGACAAACATCCATGCACTTACCAACCGGGATGCTCAGAGGGTTAGTATATCAAAATAGTTTAACTTAAGGCTCGGGCACCTTTTCTCTTGGAAATTGATTTTATTTATTTTCCTGAAATTCATCCCATTTATTTTCCTGTGTTTTCTTATCAAAATTTGACTAGTTTTAAAATATGCAACTTTGCAAAAACTTATTTTGATTGCAATTTAAAACAATGTATAGACATAATTACAGAGCAGTTTTAGTGTATTTTTAAGAAATTTCCTATTTGTTTTCCATTATTAATATTGCTAAAACTATTTCCTTGTGTCTATTAAAATCTCTTCTGAATAATGAATGAAAAAAAATTACAAAAAGATTGTTTAACCCATAACTTTTTGGTAATTTCCACTGTTGTGTATTTTGTATTAAATTCTTTGTTTTGAATATGTGTTTATAAATAAAATGGTTTTCTAATTGGAAGTGTGTTCCATGTGAAATCAATGTTTAAGATCAATTTGAATGGAGACATGACTTGATGATGCTGAAATTTATTAGTAATCTAAGTACTAGTTAAAATCACAATGATTTTTTTAGTGATTAATGATGTTAGAATTAACACTAGAAAGATGGAGACTTAGCATATACCTATATTGCCCTAAAGCAGTCAAAATGACTGCAGTGTGAAAGAATAACTAATGTGTAAAGAAATTTGTTTAAAATTAATTTTTAATATTTCTTATACTATTTATAGTCGTATAGCAAAAAATACTCTAGTATTATATCAAAGTGCATCGATTATAGTATTACTGATCCTACGAACAGTGACTCTCCTTAACTATGTTATCAGGCATTCAAGGGGAATGAGCAGGCCTGGCATAAAGATTCAAATGACAAGTGACGGTAATCAAAAAATATATAAACTATTATACGAAATCAGAGCCGATCTGATTTCGTATAAGAAATTTACTCAATTCAATAATAAAAATCATTTGATTATTTAAAGTTTTCCAAGTAGTCAAAATTACTGCCTTAGGCAATACAGGTATAACACGTATATATACCGGAAATAAAAGAGTGGGAGAGGCAACTATACAATGATTAATAAACGCATTTATTTGTTGTACAAAAAGTCACAAAATTCTAAGTAGCTGTGTCATTATATACACAATTGAAGAGTACAGGGGAAAAACCGCTTAATTTCGTAGAAAACTTTCCTCATCGGGCCTCTCTGGCGATTAAAGGGAGTAATCGCCTAAACTGGTGTAAGGAAACCAGTTACTCACTTTCTTGTGCTTCTTCTCTCGCTGCAACCCTGAAATTCAGTTCCGCGTCTTATTCAAAAGAAACAAATCGGCAAATTTCCCGTTGAACTCATTGAAATTTGATTTCCAGACATTTTTTTCGTTGTTGCCAGATCAACAATGGCATGAGAAGCTTTATTTAAAGATAATTTTTGAAGTAAAATTTATTTTTGTCATCAAATGCGTTTGGAATGTCAACAATTTGGACACAAATACTTTTATTGTAATTTTCAACTGTTTTTCATATTTTTGGGAGGGTTCGCATGCACATAGTTTGTTAAGTATATAGGGTAACGAGTACAGTGATTGGCCCCTCACAGTGATTGGCCCCCTCATTCATTATTGAAAATAAGATGTTAAAGCCCAAAATAGGTGTGACAAAGGTTTTTAAAATTCCCCCATTAA
>JAFNEN010001702.1:0-23063 GCA_019343175.1 Oedothorax gibbosus | reverse complement strand
TGCTTCTGTGCTTGGTCAGAGACCCGCTTATGAAGCACCCCTAACCTAAAATATCTACCCAGGTAGCACCCCCATATCGAACCACGTGGTTTCCTAGTGGGCTATCTCATATGGAGCCCAGAAAGAAACGACCCCCTTTTTATCTCACATGGGGCCCAGATGGGTTATCCCACATCGGCCGATATGGGCTGCCCAGATGGATTCAGAAAGAAACGACCCCCTTTTTTTCGGTGAAACCACGTGGGCCCAGATGGGTTATCCCACATCGGCCGGTGTGGGCTGCCCAGATGCATCCAGAAAAAAACAACCCCCTTTTTTTCGGTGAAACCACGTGGGTCCAGATGGGTTATCCCACATCGGCCGGTGTGTTCTGCCCAGATGGATCCAGAAAGAAACGACCCCTTTTTTTTGGTGAAACCACGTGGGCCCAGATGGGTTATCCCACATCGGCCGATATGGGCTGCCCAGAGGGCTCTAGCCCCTCTTTAAAAAAGAAACGACCCCTTTTTTTTCGGTGAAACCACTTCGGCCCAGATGGGTTATTCCACCTTGGCCGATGTGGGCTGCCCAGATGAGAGACCGGCATTATTGATATATGATGGTGATACTTGAACGGCCAGGAGGAGGGCTGAACTCTCAATCTTTGGCTCCACGAGGAGCTGCTTATTAGTCGTCTCGGCTATAAAAGCTTGTCGTAAAGGATGTTAAAGGATGTTTATGTTTTTGATTGAGAAATTTTAATTTTGTTTTTTCTGTTGTAGGGTTTAAAATTCCTTTTAAGTATTTCTTTATTTAAGTCAACAACACTAATAGAAATATGTCAAATTTCAAAACAACTTTTGGTAACTTACGTATTGAAAATTTTTATAATTTACAATATTTATTAAAAAATCTATTTCATTTATTCTATTTTTCAAAAATTAATCATGGCCAAAAAAGTTTTAAAAAATTAATTTCGAAGTAAATAAAAGAAATCAGTTATCACGCGGTTAAAATATTTAGCCTTGCCCGCAATGAAAAATGTTGTGGATATGTAAATAAAAAATAACGATTACCAGTTTGAACATGATTTTTTCTGAAATGAAGTTTTCGAAATAATTTGACGCGATTTGTATTTCCAAATTGTTCAGTTTCTTATAGATTGCGATATCGATTCATCATAATTTTCCGATGAAACGTACGTTGATCTAATTTTCACCTTTGACCGATATCGAATCAATGACTTTAATCGTTAGAATTTCGGTCACCGATTGCAGATGGTGAGTTTTCGTTAAATCCAATCAACAATCGATCGAGCAAATTTCAAGAAACATTGCTACTAGGACTAGGACCAGAATCAGTTACTTTTCCCCCTTTTTGTAATAAATTTTTACTTAACCTGTCCACAATAGTGTTAATGTTTGCACATTTTTAACACGTCTTCCAATTTGTTGCATGTAACTCTTATGTTGCTAGTTGTATAGCATGCTAGTTAGCATAAAAAAAGCAAAAAATAGCTTGTCAAGGTAACTACATCAGCATGCTTTTAAGTAGCTTGCAGTGCTAGTTAGCATTATATGCTAGTTTTATGGTACAAGATGCTTTTCTCTGTATGCAAGTAGTATAGCATTTTACGCTAGTTAGCATAAAAAAGCAAGAATTAGCTTCTCAAGATAACTACCTCAGCATGCTTTTGAGAAGCTTGCGGTGCTATTTACCATCATATGCTAGTTTTATAGCATGAAATGCTTTTTTCTGTATGCTACCTTCATAAGCATGGCATGCTAACTAGCATAGGGAAGCACATTGTAGCAAAAACATAGCATAAAACATAGCAAAAACTAGCATAATTTTTATGCTATTACTAGCATAAATTTTGACTTGGGTATGCAGTTAGAGGATACAAAAAAATAGTGCATTTGGCCAGCAGCTCCAGTTTTGGTGTACAAATGAGCAATCCATATAGATTTAGATGGGCCACCCCACATCGACCCACCTGGGCCATCCCGCATAGACCCATATGGGCAAACCCACATAGGACTACCTGGGATATCCCACATCGGCCCACATGGGCCAACCCACATATGCCTACCTGGGTTTCCCACATCGGCCCACAAGGGCTATCCCAAAACGGTCCGTATAGTTTTCCTCCACATTGGCCGACCTGGGCTTCTCCACATCATATACCGAAGCAATGAATATATTTTAGTAATATGTATAATATACAGTAGGAGAATAAAAAAAATAATGCACATCTGGACAGCAGCTTCACTTTATAGGAAAGATGGGCAATCCTCATAGACTTAGATGGGCCATCCCACATCGATTCATCTGGACCATCCCACATCGGCCCATATGGTTTTGTTCCACATTCGCCCACCTGGGCTTCTTCACATCAGCCCAGTACAATTTTCAATTAGCAATTGATTTTGACTCTCAAGTTGATCGATCTCTTTATTAGATAATAAATAATATACCGGAACAATGAATAAAATTTAGTAATACGTATAATATACAGTAAGAAATAAAAGGGGGTCATTTCATTCTGGATCCATCTGGGCAGCCCACACCGGCCGATGTGGGATAACCCATATGGACCCACGTGGTTTCACCGAAAAAAAGGGGATCGTTTCTTTCTGGGCCCCATATGAGATAACCTACTAAGAAATTACGTGGGCCCATATGGGAGTGCTACCTGGGTTGGGCTTCCCCACATCAGCCCTGTAGAATTAAATTTGAAATTTTCATGATTTTGCCTTTCAAGTTGATCGATCTCATAATTAGTTGAAAATATTACGAAACAATGAATATATATTTTAGTAATATGTATAATATAGAGTAGGAGGATTGAAAAAATAGTGCATATGGGCAGCAACTCCACTTTATAGGACATATGGGCAATCCATATAGATTTATATGGACATCCCACATCGGCTAGCCCACATCGTCCCACCTGGGTCAAACCACATCCGACCACCTGGGCCATCCCACATTGGTCACCCCACATCTGCCCATATGGGTTTCTTCCACATTGACTCACTTGGGCTTCCCCACATCAGCCCACTGGAATTCCATGAGCAATTTTCATGATTTTGCTTTTCAAGTTGATCGATCTCTTAGTTAATATATATTAGTTAATAATATACCGAAACAATGAATATATATATTTTAGTAATACGTATAATATACAGTAAGAGGATAAAACAATATAGTGCATTTGGACAGCAGCTTCACTTTATAGGACATGTGGGCAATTCATACAGATTTTAATGGGCATCCTACATCGACCCACCTGGGCCATCCCACATCGACCCACCTGGACTATCCCACATCAGCCCATATGGTTTTCTTCCACATTGGTCCAACTGGGCTTCTCCACATCAGCCTAGTACAATTGTTCATGAGCAATCGATTTTGCCTTTCAAGTTGAGCGATCTCTTTATTAGTTAATAATATACCGAAACAATTAATATATTTTACTAATATGCTAAATATACAGTTAGAGGATAAAAAATAACATTATATTTAGACAGCAGCTTTACTTTATAGGACAGATGGGTAATCCATATAGATTTAGATGGGCCATCCCACATCGGCCCACCTGGGTTGTCCCATATCGTTCTTCTATAATACTATATATATATATATATATATATATATATATATATATATATATATATATATATATATATATATATATATATATATATATATATATATATATATATATATATATATATATAATATATATATATATATATATATATATATATATATATATATATATATATATATATATATATATATATATATATATATATATATATATATATATATATTATGAAATTCTTTAGTACTTAACAATTAATATATTTTACTAACATGCATAATATACAGTTAGAGGATAAAAAATAATATTATATTTAGACAGCAGCTGCACTTTATAGGACAGATGGGTTATCCATAAAGATTTAGATGGGCAATAACACATCGTCCCACCTGGGTTATCCCATATCGTCCCATTGGGTTCTTCTATAAAGCTCGGTTTTATTAAAATAGCTATAAATTGTACTTATATATATTTTGAAATGCTTTAGTAGTGAATAACATCAAATATTACTTCGTGAAATTCACGGTATTGATTTGCATTATCAAATATAATTTCAATTCGCCATGAGGAATTAATTTAGAATAATATACGGGGGGGGGGAATATTTTTTATGGTAAAATATAATTTTTAGTTAACAATGAAACCTATTTTATTTAAGTTATAAACAGTCCATTAGACTAAGAATGAAAACCGAGTTCTAAACTATTTTAATCAAAGTCGTGGGCCTGTTATGGATAGCCCACAGAAATCTACATGGCTTGTCCATAATGCCCCATGTAGATCCACGTGGTTTTATTTTTTGCTAGAAAAAGTGTAAAATATAAAGTTTTTAGCATCCAAATACATTAATGTCACTTAATTATTACAAAATATATAATATTTTATTCATATTCTATCGTAATTAGCGCATAATTTGCTAAAATTGAGTACATGGGATTCACATGGTTTGGTGGTGGGCTGATGGGGCCCACCAGTGCCCATCTGAACAACGTGGGCCCACGTCGGACCATGTGGATCCCACATTGGTGTGCTACCTGGGTAAATATTACAAGAATTTAAAAATTGCTTAAACGTTACTCTGCAAACACGTCAAAACACAGTCAAAATGTGCTACCACCGTGTTTACGTCACTCAATTTTTTATAGTGAGAAACTTCAATGTTCAATAAAATCAAAACATTATTTTAACAGAATAGCTTTCAGAAATATTTTATCACAACTATAGGTTATAAAATTACATTTACAACCAATCTATTACCACTGTAAAATATTATTGTCACATTAACATATTTATACAAAACTTGAAAGCAACTATCTTAAAAGAAAAAAAAACTGTTAAATTATAAATAGGAGTAATTTAACACTTTATTAACTTTTAATATTAAAATTACTTTGAAAGAAAAACAATTTATGACAATGTAATGCAACATTCCACAAAAATAAATTTTATCTTTCAATATAAAAATTCTTGATTAATAACCAAAATTTAAGACGCAAATTATGCATCATAAAAATATTTTAAACTTTAAAGAAGAGATTATAAACTGTTTTTCTTCTTTTTAAACAAGATATAACTATACATAATTCTATAATAATATATGTAATGGTTGAATGAAGAAACCAAAGAATTTTTAGAAAACATTTTTATTTTAACACAAAAAAGTATTACAAAACTAAACTCCTCGGCGCAACAGGGCTAAGGCTGCTGTGCCCATTTCAGCTTTCGTGACATAGGTGGTCAGCTTCACGCGGAACCCCCAGTGTTTAGTTCCCAAGCAAGCTTGGTACCCACAAGACTATGGGCTTGGTATTACAAGACTTATACTTACCTTAATAATTTTTTTAACAAAATAATCCAAACTTTTTTCAACAAAAAATAGTTTTACTATTTCTAACACACATATTTTTAAACTACACTTTGCGATATATTATGCATAACATTACGTTTGAAATCATGGAATATTGCAGTGATGATAATTATTACATTAATTTCGTTTAAGGTTTAACAGATTTGAATATTATTTGAGAAAATTTGGCAATTTTATCAGAATGAAAAATGTATTTTGGTTAAATTGTACTCAAATCATTTTGTATATAAATATTACCTTACAAAAGTTTCCAGCCAAATGATCATTGTTTCCTTTTCGTGTTCTATGGTTTCCGTCTCGATTGGATTTAATTATTGACAGAAGCAGCTGAATTTTTTCATTATATCATAATATTCACTGTGTAATTGGCGATTGAATATGAATTACATTCATCTCTAGCAAATACACTTTTAAATTGTTCATTTATTTTTACAAAAAAAATACATCAACTTTATTTGAATCTTTATATTTATTAACAATATAAACACAAGTTTCGAATTTTTAATATGCATATTGATTATTTAATGACGGTGCCGGTGGGCTGGGGACTTCTGGGCAGGCTGGCACTTTATGTTGTGCTTCACAAACTGTTGATTCAATCGTGAGTACTTCAGTTGCATCATTACAGCAGTTTTGTCCTCTAAAAAATATAAAACATTTAATATATTTTTCATAACTTAATTGGGCCAATTCTTATAAAAGTGAGTCTAAAAACCGAAAAAAACCCAGCTAAAACCACAAATATAGGATTTGTTCAACTTACAATTTTAAATGGAATTTTAACACATCAAATTTACTGAAATTTAAATTTTAGGATTTTTTTGGGTGGAGGGGTGGAACAGTTTTCTTAGGTATGCATTTAAACAATAAAATAGTACGCAAAATTCCAGGTGGATAATTTCTCAAATATAAATTTCATAAAGAACTTTTTTTTAAAAATAAATCTGTTTAAAAAGTTAGGCTTATTTTCAATTTTATAACTTCAAATTTAATCTTGCTTTTAAATATTTCAATTAGAGATCCAAATCCCTATTCCCGAAGCTTGGAATGAAATTGCCGTATAAAATATACTAGATATTAAATCAATTTTAGATATTTCTTCGAGTTAATCTCCTACTTCTCTATCCAATATTTCTTTAATTTTTAAACCCATAAAAATTATGTTGAAAGACGCGTAATCGAAACTCAAAATATTGTTTGCACATTGTTGTAATATCATATTCAAGTTGCGTCAGCCTTTGTATGATGTAATATCTCATTTCATATTGCATCATCTTTATAATGTAATCGCACCCAGTTATTTCATCAGCCATTCCATGTTTAATCTCATTGGTTGTTTAGTTTGATTATGTAACCAAGCTTATAAATAGATGCGTGTTGTGTTTCTTTTGCTCTTCTAATAAACTCTTTCTTAGCTGACTGACGGCCACTATTTTATTTAACATGGTAGTAGAGCGTGGTTTTTGATTTATTGCCTCGGCGGGCGTTTAGCGGTAGTAATTCGGAAAAAGACTTTTGCGCGTGGGTGGAGAACTTTTGAGTTGCTCGTATTTGTTTCGATAAATAATAATGGCCTTGATCGCGCAAACAGACTCTTGTGGAATTGTTGCTTTTGACGGCAGTAACTACCCTATGTGGGCCCGGAGGGTTGCGGCTGTTTTCGCGGCTAAGGAATTGGATGAATTTCTGGAAGAGGAGCCACCGGCAACTGATGCGGATTTGCAGAAAAAGGCAAAAAGAGCTTATGCTCTTTTGATGTCATTTCTGGATGATCGGATATTAGCATCTATGAGTGAAGAAAACACTGCAAAACTTCTATGGAATAAACTGAAAACTTTATATGAATCGAGAGGTGCCGTAAGTCAAATATTGACTAGGAAGAGACTTGCCGTTTTGAAAAAGAGTCGTGATGTGCCTATGATGAGTCATCTTAGTGAAATTACTAAGTTAGTAACTGACCTTAAAGTTTCCGGAGTAACAGTGAGTGAAGCAGATATTATAGTTTATATGTTGATGTCGTTGCCGCCTGAATACGAGAGCATAAAGTGTGCTCTAGAAAATCAACCTGACACTAATTTAACTGTGAACTTTGTTACACAACGTTTACTGGAAGCAGAAATGATACTGCGGGAAAACAAACATTCCTCGGTGTCTTCGAATGTTAATCAAAGCGCTGCC
This sequence comes from Oedothorax gibbosus, assembly GCA_019343175.1. Lineage (NCBI taxonomy): Eukaryota > Metazoa > Arthropoda > Arachnida > Araneae > Linyphiidae > Oedothorax > Oedothorax gibbosus. The sequence continues at coordinate 15,429 of JAFNEN010001702.1, read as the reverse complement.
TTTTCTGCCAAAAAGGAGATCACATGTTTCAAATGCAAACGAAAAGGGCACTACGCAAAGAACTGTGGATTAAATAATAAGACTTGTTACAATTGTGGTAAGCGAGGCCACGTTCGTAAATTCTGTAAAGCGGCCGATTCGGGTAACGGACAGTCTGACAGTGTGAAACATGCGTCCACAGCAATTACGTTTATGGCCGGTGAAGTGAAAAGTAAGAATTTTATTGTTGATTCCGGTGCCACGTCTCACATGTGCTCAGTTAAAAGCTGGTTTACATCCTTCAACAAATCTTCTGGTACTGTACAATGTGCTTCAAAAGGTGAACTGTTGGTGATAAAGGGCAGAGGGACAATCAGCGGACATTTAAGTGACGGTACTCGGATTGTTCTTGAAGACGTGTTATACATTCCAAACTTGAATGGTGAACTAATTTCAGTTAAACTCATTGAAGCTGCTGGCTATGGTGTATCTTTTAAAGATGGAAAAGTTTTCCTTGATACGGGAAACAAAGATCTTATTTTTGGCGTTCGAAACGAGTGTGGACAATATGAAAGTGAGTTCATTCCGGACTCTTCTTTGGATATTGCTCTGAATGCTGACGAAAACCTGTGGCATCGCCGTTTAGGACATTCATGTGATAGTGTGCTAAAAGAAATGGGTCTTCCACTATCTCAAAATTTTTGTGAAATATGCATTACCGCCAAACAGAGTGCAGCACCTATGGGGAAAGGCCCAAGACGTAGAGAGACACAGCCCATGGTCATGATACATACTGATATATGTGGACCTATATCGCCAACTACAGATTCGGGTGACAGTTATTTTATGACAATAGTGGATGACCATTCAAGGTTTATGGAAGTTCGATTGCTAAAGAAAAAGAGTGATGTGGTGCATGAGCTAAAAATGTTTTTCAAAATGAATCCAAGTGTAAGGAAAATGCGATGCGATAATGCAAAGGAGTACGTTTCCGGTGAACTACTAAAAGTGGTGAAAGAAGCTTGTGTGGAAATTGACCCATCTCCTCCTTATACAGCTCCTTTGAATGGCTCAGCTGAGCGCGCGAACAGAAGCCTTTTGGAAAAAAGGGCGGGCACTCATCTACGAAGCAAATTTAAGCAAGAAATTCTGGGGATATGCCATTCTAACAGCTGCTTATTTACACAACAGAATTCCCAGCCAATCGATCAATAACCTTACGCCATACAGATTGAAATTTTCGAAGGACCCAGATCTAAAGAATATTCGAGTGTTTGGTTGTGACGCCTACATGTTGGTCCCGAACTCTCAAAGAAAGAAATTAGACCCCAAATCGAAGAAGATGCTGTTCGTTGGATATTCTACTATGGGATATCGCCTAATGGATCCAGTGACTGGACGTGTTGTAGTATCGCGAAATGTAAAGTTCAATGAAGAAAGAAAAGATAACAACTGGAGATCCGTTTCACAAGATTTGGACCCAATAAACACTCTGAATGATTCCAACGATGACTTAAATGAAGGCAGTGATGTAGAAAGTGACGTGGATACTGCGGATAATCATCAAATAGAAGATGGGGATGAAGACGTCGAACCGGAGCCAAGGAGATCCAGTCGACCAAGAAAAGAACCTGCTCGATATCCACTGCCCGAAGCCTATGAAGCAATGACAACAATTCAAGAAACTCCCTCATTTGAAGACAATGCAACCTTGTCAAACGCCGACCAGCTGCATTGGAGAGAAGCCATGGACGAGGAAATGGATGCAATGAAGAAGAATGATGTGTGGGAGCTGGAAGATTTACCGGAGGGAAAACGCGCCTTATCCTGCAAGTGGGTTTTCCGGCAGAAACGGGATGGAAAGTTCAAAGCTCGTCTCGTCATACGTGGTTTTATGCAGCAAAAGGACGTCGAGTACTTTGAAACCTATGCTCCTGTTATTAGTATGCCAGCTTTACGTTTAGTGCTTGTGATTATTGTACAAGAAAATCTTAGTGTGCTTGTAATGGATGTGAAAACAGCTTTCTTGAATGGTGATTTACAAGAAGTGATTTTTATGGACCAGCCGCAGGGATACAACGACAACAGTGGCCGAAAATGCAGGCTTAAGAAAAGCTTGTATGGCTTAAAACAGGCCCCTCGACAGTGGTTCTTAAAATTTCTTCAATTTGTGTCAAAGATAGGTTTTAAATCGTTGATTTCTGAACCTTGCATTTTTATTAGGGAAACAAGAGGTAGGAAAGTGATAATTGCATTGTATGTGGATGATCTTTTATTAGCTGGATCTAATATTTGCGAATTAAATATTATTGTAGAATTATTATCTAGTGAGTTTCAAATGTCTAAAACAGAAAATGCATCTGAGTTTTAGGTATCAGAATGGAATTCACGTTGAACACACTGTGTCTAAATCAAGTAAATTTTATCGAAAAATTACTTAAGCAGTATAAAATGTCGGAGTGCAAGCCTAGCGCTGCTCCTATGGAGGCAAAAGCAACAGTAGCTGATTTTCAGAATGGAAAGCTATTTAGTGGCCCCTATCGCGAGTTGATAGGTTCACTTTTATATCTGGCACATGCAACAAGACCAGACATTATTTTTGCAGTGAACTATCTCAGTCAACTCCAAGAAAATCCTACTGAAAGTGCCTGGTTAGGATTAAAAAGAATCTTAAGATATTTAAAGGGAACTATAAACTTTAAAATTGTATATAACAAGTGTGATTCCAAGTGCTTTAACTTATCAATGTATGTAGATGCCGATTTTGGAGGAAATCCAGATAGGAAAAGTTTGACAGGCTTTGTAATAATGTTAAATGGTTGTTCAATAATGTGGTCCTGTAGGAAACAAAATTGTATTTCCCTATCGTCTACTGAAGCTGAGGTAATAGCTCTGGGAAAAGCTATGCAGGATCTTTTATGGTTAAAAACCATTGTTAGTGAAATTGTTAATGTTTCAAACATAATAGTGTATGAAGACAACCAGTCTTGCATAAAAACCGTTACAAATGAAAATAGCATCGGTAGGTTGAAGCATATGGATATTAAGCTGAAGTTCATACGAAGTACCTTAATTGAAAATAATATTAAAATTGAGTATGTTAGTTCAAACATGCAAATTGCTGATATGTTTACTAAATCATTGCCTAGATCAAAATTGAATGAACTTTTGTCTTTATGTTGTTTAAAAAGTTAATATGTTTATAATTTGTCGCGTGCGATTAAGGGCGGGTGTTGTAATATCATATTCAAGTTGCGTCAGCCTCTGTATGATGTAATATCTCATTTCATATTGCATCATCTTTATAATGTAATCGCACCCAGTTATTTCATCAGCCATTCCATGTTTAATCTCATTGGTTGTTTAGTTTGATTATGTAACCAAGCTTATAAATAGATGCGTGTTGTGTTTCTTTTGCTCTTCTAATAAACTCTTTCTTAGCTGACTGACGGCCACTATTTTATTTAACAAACACACATGTTTGCAATCTAAAAACAATAATAAATTCTAAGCAGTGAACCTAGTTAAGTAAGGTGTTACCTCGTAATTCCAAACACTAATGTCCTACGCATCAACTAGAGTAATCGAGGAAATTTGCGGTGAATATTCTCAAGTAGAGTAGTCCTGGTTAAAACACACTAAAAAACTTTCTTAATTATCGTTTTTACAATAAAAAAAAGTATACTATTATTGGTCACATTGGATCACCGGAATCAATTTGAGCAGCATAGAACGACCCAGCAGTATGCCTAATTAGCTACACATCTATTCAACAGTATGAACACAGAATACACATAAAAATATACAATTGATTAAAGAGCAAAACAAGCATACAAGCGCAAAATAGAGTTGTCAACAAATTGAAATGCATTTTGAATAAATACTATATATAACCTTTTTTAAGAATCTTTAGGCTGTGTCCTGACTACGACATCAAATGCCACAAAGGCAACAAATGCAAAAAAAACAAATGCAACAACCGCAATTTGTACATGCATGCATCAACGAAAACATTGAAGCACGGTTATTGACCTCAACTGTGCCGCACGGTGTTTTAGCTTATTACCGCATGCCTCAAATGTCTACGAGAATACTCTGATTCGGTGTGTCTTGCGCTATGGTAACTTGAGAGAGAAAAACCGAATTTATCATTTGGAACTTTTCAAATAACCAAATCGGAAGCCAAAAAAGCAATTAAAATTCCACTCTCGCCAAGTAACCCTGAAAAAAGTTGCAAGTAAAGAAATCTAACAACTTTTGCAACTTTAGTAACTTTTGCTATTTTAGAGGGACTGTCAGTCCTATAGACGTAATGCTTTATTTTTCTAATCATAGTTTCTGGTAAAGTATTTTTTTAACGTATGATTTTTTTTTGCACCAGATATGCAAATAGGAATGAAGACAGTTTAATAAGGATTTGAAAGAAAAATGTCTACCAGTTTTTTAATTATGGTTTTTTTTTAAAAATCCTCATTTTAAGAATCGTGGCGACATCTGTAGGACAAATTGGCATCAGTGATACAAATCTTTTTTAATAAATCTAAACAATTCACTTATGTATTATCTTTGTATGTTAAGATTAAATTTAAATGATGCTTTTGCATTTCAAGTACTTTATAAACTATGATTTTATCGGAATTTCAGACAGAAATAAAGGTCGCCAAATCGTAGAAGTAAAACAGCAGCCAACTTGTAAGTCTTTTGAAGTGTAACCCTAAAACCACAAAAACGAAATAGTGGAAAAAGTGGGCGGAGCTCATGAAAAATCCAGTCAAAGAATTTGCGCGACTTTTAAAACTTGATTACTTTAGTTGTAGTCAGGTTTGATACTATAACCTGGGGCGCAACTAGAAAAAAATTCAATTTTTAAATATTATTTTTCAGTTAAATTTTTTTTAATTAAAATTATTCATTTAATTAAAATTAAATATTTAATTAAAATTAAATATTTAATTAAAATTAAATATTTAATTAAAATTAAATATTTAATTAAAATTAAATATTTAATTAAAATTGATTATTTAAAATTATTTCTAAATACAATTCATTTTGATTAAAATTATTTTAAAATATTTCATGGTAATACGGTGTTTTACTATTAATTTATTATTACTAATTTAGTTTTCATTTGACAAAACTAATGATTGTATTATTTAATAGAAAATTAATGTTTTCTTTTTAAATAGAAAATTAGTGTAATAGGAACAAATCAATGGGGTTGTTTCACGTCGGACCTGGCAACAGCTCCGCTGTTTTGTTTTCATTTTTCTCGAATTACTTTTGTTTTGGTATTTGAACGTGAGTTTTCTAAGAATATTTTAGTTGTCATTTTTTTTAATGTAAACTTCTTGCTTTGCTGTTTGATGTGTTAATCATTTATTAAAGAAAACTTGCATAGAAATAAAAGTTTCTTTTTCAGCATTCTGATCGTGAATTGAAACCGAAACAACCAATGAAATCGTAGTACTGAAAGAAAACGAAGCAATCAATGAACTCGTTGTACGGAGAGCGTGACATCATAAGAAACATTCCCATCAATTATAGAATATAATTATTGAAAATTTAATTGCTTGGATAATTTAAATCTCCTGATTTGTTGTACAGAAATTAAATGATAAGTTCCAAATATTAAATATCATTTTAAGAATAGATTAGTGTAAAGATAAATTTAACATTTATTTAATTTGTAAAAATTTAAATACAAATATTCTGAATATAAAACTAATTGCATAGTAATTTGTAGAAACAAAAATTATAAATTTAATTGGACGACATTTAAAAGTTAAAGCTGAACAATAAAATAATTAAATGATTTAATATTTGAAACTCCAACGGAGCTATTTCCTATTTTTAATTTAATTTACGACGTCGTACAGGCGAATCTCCGAAGTGAAATAAGTAAAAAAAAATTATATATAAAATATTATATAAAATAGTTATTATATAAAATAGCAACCAATTTATGTAAAACATGTTTTACATATTAAAAAACAATTAAAATCTAATGAAAACAGAACAAAGCAGCCATTCCTGGATTTATATTATTTAGCATTCAGACAAAAACAGTAAAAAAAAAAAGGAGAAAATAATCGCCCCAGCTATTGCCGCCCTGCAAACTATCATATCTTCAGATACTTTTTTGTGGTTTTAAGAATGAAAAATATATATTAAAAAAAGCATTTGACATGAAAGCCTACATGTAACCATTCTAAATATATTTTTAAACTGAAAATATTACATCAAAATATTGCAAATCATTATTTATTTACTACTACCATACAGAACATTACAAGTCCATTTACAGGTAGAGGACAAAACCAAAACAGATCACAAATAGAAAAACAAACTAAAAGGGAACACAAAAAAACGAGGAATAAAAATATTAAAATACAAAAAAGCCAGTAAGGTCAATTATAAAATACGGATAAAGCAGAGAAGCCAGCAAAAAGTGTACAACAAGAAATAAATTAAAAGGACAATATTAAACAAGCATCTTTTCTAAAACTCAATACAAGACAAAAAAAAATATACAATATACAATAAAATATACAATAATATACAATAAAAATATACAATAATATACAATAAAATATACAATAAAAATATACAAAAATATACATTATAAAATGAAGGTTATTATAGTTTAGTTTAGTTTGAAATATCGTCGCACTAAAGCTACGCGAGGGTTATTGGCGACGGGCGTCGTAATTTTAAAAAAAACACAATCAGATGATGAGCCGACATATGAATAGGCACCCAACGTAACCATTCGTTAAGTGCGACATCGTACGGAACGTCGGGACTTTGAAGCATATTTAACGTGCACTCCCTCTACACGGGGTATTATTCGCCGGACATTTTTGGCTGCACGGGCCATTTATAGGTCGGCAGTTATTTTGGCGATGCCCGGACCCGAACCTGAGATTTAAGGTTATATTATAGAAAAGTATCGCTATCGAAATATACAAGTCATAATTAAATTATCAATAAAGTTCTCGCATCTCATCAACCGGAATGGAGGCTGGAATTATAGAAATTAAATTTATCATCTATCTTATACATCTCTCTCAATATTTATTCACTCCGCACCAGTCGTTAAAATACCTTTATAAATATTTAAATGTTATAAATTATAACTTACTTATTGATTAAATGTAGAAACCGATATCTTTATCTTTTGACATCCTTCTCTAATGAAACATGATCGTACAATGTTTTCCTGAGAAAAAAAAAGCGCGAAAACCGCCTGCTTACACTTATTTTATTAGCATAATAACCTTAAAAATAAGAGATGGAAAAAAATTATCTGTAGATGGCACGAGTTTCTTTGATTTCAGAGTAAAATCGTCGACATAAAGGCTCCACCCCACCACACTTTATTAACAAAGAAAGAATTCATTTCCTGTAAAATTGCGCAATATCGTGTGAGTTATTACCGATGAAAGTTGAGAGTATAACTGTTATTACCGATTTGTGAATACACCATATTAAAGCAACTCATAAAAAAACGACAAAAAAAAGAAAAAGATCGGCGTCAGACATAATTTTATACCAACCCAGAATCCGCGCGCTTTTTTTTACCCCCCCCCCCCCCCTTCCTCCACATTACAAGAGGTAGAATTTCTTTTACACAGATTTAGTGTAAATGCGAAGTGTTATTTCAAATGGATATAGTAAAACCGTGCGCTATCGCCCAGTATAGGGGTGATAGAGGGTGAAAGCGCACGGTTTTACTATCTCTATGGCATTTCCCTATGGATTTTTTTCCACTTTGGCATTATTTTTATTGTTAACAAAATAATAAAATTTGACTATAATACGGGTTCTGGGTTTTTTTTGGCCCTCTAGCGCCTACCTATGGTAACTCTGCTCCAACCGCTATTTTCGTCATTAGGAGCGGTGTGTGGGGTAACGAGAGGATGTAATTCTTTATCAGCATTACTTAATTAAATGAATCGTTTACAAATTGAGTTGCTTTCTTCTTAACTGCCCCTACGCCCTCCTAAACATAGATAAGCCCTTTTGTTCAACACCAGACGGTTTAGTTGGAACAGATGGACTGGTCGAAGTCAAATGCCCATACTCCGCAAGAGATTCCAACAGTTTGGTTGAAACATGTAAAAAACACGCCATTGGTATTAAAGCAAGTCCTAATGGCTCTTTGCATGTGCCAAGGTTCCACCAATATTTTTATCAAATTCAAGGACAGCTTGCATTGACCAATAGAAAATGGTGCGATTTGTTTTTCTGGTGTCGAAATTACAACTTAACTTTTCGAATTGAAAGAGAAAAAGAATTTCTGAGGAAAATCACACCGAAATTAGAAACTTTTTATTTAGACTGCTGCGTACCTGAGATAGTCGATCCACGAGCATCACGAAATCGGCCATTACGTGAGCCCCAATACAGTTTGGATGCAATTGCAAATTGCAGAGAAAGAAAGAAAAACTTCAGAAAAAAAGAAAATAATCAATTTACACTGACGGCTCTTTGCAAGGTGGGCTGCGCAGCTAGCTAGTTTTTTTTCTTTTCCATACAATAAATTGTGTGCTGGCACGGTGATGGAGTTTCTTGAGTTTATTTTAATATAATTCAACAAAGTATGTAATAGAGATTACAAAATAATTTAAAATTTATTTTAATATTTCCGTAAATACTTCCTATTTCCATTTAGTTATATCGCTCGCCACTTTCGGGACAAAAATATATAATAAAACGAGAAATTTGAATTTGGGTTCTGTGTTGCAGGCAGGACGCTGCAAAGCTGTGTTGGGCCGGATCCAACCCGTCGGTCCAACCCTCTTGCAGGGTAATGTGATATGGTAATAAAAGGCAAATATGATATATTTGGTCTCCCCCTTCCCCCTTTTATCGTTTGACCGGAACTTTTCCGACTGTCTAAATTTTTACCTCGCAGTACAGAGTTTCAACACGTTCACCTCGTAGTTTTGAGCAGCGGTTAAATGACGAGGTCAGAACCTGAGCCGGTACCTAACGCAACCTTCGAGCGATAACCTAAGGTACACATACACCAGCGTTTGTTTGTATCTTGCTGACCTATTATTGCCTTTAAAACAGCTAACGACATATTCATTATACATCGGGTTTCCACTTTTGCATTGGTAGGCCATTAGTTTTAACAAACATAAAGATTACTACGCCGACAATTAAAAGTATGGAACTAGATTTAAAAACGATACTGTTCATATGCCGAAGCTAAGCTCGCATTCCGAAGTTTACAGGGATGACTTTAGAGCAGTTTATAATGGCACCACATCTCGGTAATTATAAATAAAATATAATATATTAATACGAGTAAACCAGAAAAGAATTGACTGAAAGATCTTAAGATTTACAAAATTAATATAATTTTTTAAACAAATGAAAAAATTAAATAAAAGAGAAATAATCAAACAATCCGCAAATAAATTTCCGGAGCTCGCAAAAGAGTACCGGAACCAGTATCCGTTAGTCTAACTCTCTTTACAATCGAATCCTCTTTATCTTGAGATTAAGAAATCTTGCCGTTTGTGCACCACTCTCCAGAAAGAGAAACGCATCCATTTTTTTTTAAATCGCCAGATGTATCATTTGGCGGAAATTGTAGTGCCATCTGGTGAGTCAGAATCAAAGTACCGTCGGCTAGGGTTAATTCTTAAAGCCATGTTAACTTGTTGTAGGGTTGCTATTGTCAATAAAAAAATAAAGAGAAAAAGTAATAAAAAAGGTAATTGAAGTAGAAGTACATAAACTACTTTTCAATCAATTAAATTAAAATTAAATTTTCAAGACTGTAAATTTCTGCATTTAGTTTGGGAATTGTGCAAAGTATTTTTGCTTGTGTTTTTATAATTCCTATTTTTAAACTTATGCGTGATTTAGATGTTATTTTGTCAACAGCAGAGTTTTAAAATAATATTTAAATTTAGGTGGACAAATTTGGATTTTGAAATTTTGAAACATTCATTGATGATATTTTTTTTAATATATAGAGATTAGGTTTAATTTTAAAAGCATTAATATTTTTATGACTAAGAAACACTTTTATTGCGATTAATTTATTCAAACAATGGAGTAGGGACTTATTTGTTATTTAACTCTTAATATAACAAGAAGTTCATAAAGAACTAAAATAGCCTACTTTCCTGTTACTTAAATACTTACTGAAGTTCTAATCGGGAAAAAACTAGGTTTCTAACAGTAAATATCATCAACAGCCGTTTCTTACACTAGATTTATACATATTAGAAAAAATCGAAACACAGCATCCAGCTAATAATTTAACTTCTAAAAGCCAAAATCAACTATTTTCCTTAATATTATTTCGCAAATTAATTAAATATTATTTATCGTCTGCTCGCGATTTATTTGTAGTTCGAAGAATAATTAAATATTTATTAATAACAAAAGTAATGAAACTCCAAACTGCATTAAAAAAATAAGAAATGTAAAAATAAAAAAATAAGAAAAGCAAATTAAAAATAAGCATAATTGTATGCACAAAATATGCCTTGCCGCTTTCTTAGTCAACAATTAATGATTAATCTAAGAATCACACTCTGCTACATTTTAAGACGTCACACCAAACTGATTCATGAAACAATTATTTTGCTTTTCATATATTTTTAAATAAAGTTTCTCATGCCATTGTTGAGTTGGCAACAGTGATTTAAATGACTCAAAATTGAATTTTAATGCTAATTCAATGGGAATAGATAGTAGATATATGTCCGTCCGGACGTACAGACAGACGGACAAAAAGTATGAAAGTTAGGTCTCTGAGGTCATAGCTTTCTAACAAAAAAAGAATTTTTAAGATCCCATTGATAGAACCGATTTTGGAAGATCAGTACGGACAGACAGACGGACATCGACCGCATGTCAATACCTACTATTTTTAAATAAATAAAGTTTCTCATGCCATTGTCTATTTGGCAACAGTGATTTAAATGAATCATAATTGAATTTCAATGCTAATTTAATGGGAAATTCGCCGACAGATAGTAGATTTATGTCCGTCCGGACGTACAGACTGCCGGACAAAAAGTATGAAAGTTAGGTCTCTGATGTCATATCTTTCTAACAAAAAAGAATTTTTAAGTTCCGATTGATAGAACCGATTTTGGAGGGGGGGGGGGGGGGGGGGGGGGGGTACGGACAGACAGACAGACGGACATCGACCGCATGTCAATACCTACTTTTTAATTTTTTTAATTCTTTCGAATTAAAAAAAGAAAAGTAGGCTAAAAATATTATTAAGAGTTATACTGAATTTTAATATTACTGACCAAATTTAATTTTTTCATATCAATGTTGAAATCAAGGTCTCGTGCCAAAGCAAGCGATGAAACATTTTCATCCCATTCCACGTTTCTAGCACAACACCAGCATCGGTTTAAATGTCCAGATAAGATTACAGAGATCCAGTCCAGCGCATGCGATTGAAAAAAACCTACGATTTGGCAAAAAAAAAACCGGCCGCTATTGCATCTCTTGGCGGTTGCCAAGTTTTGTTGCATTTGTTGCCTTTGTGGCATTTGATGTCGTAGTCAGGACACAGCCTTACAATGAAGAACTTCGTGTTTTGTGATTAGGTAGGTTGGTACATGTACGGCATTGAGTGTTATTCGGGAATGTAAATTTTTAGCCTACTTTTCTTTTTTTAATGAGAAAGAATTAAAAAAAATGAAAAAGTAGGTATTGACATGCGGTCGATGTCCGAATGTCTGTCTGTCCGTACCCCCCTTCCAAAATCGGTTCTATCCATCGGATCTTTAAATAATTTTTTTTTTGTTAGAAAGCTATGACCTTACAGATACCAACAACTTTCATACTTTTTGTCCGTCTGTCGTACGTCGGACGGACATTAAATCTACTATTTTTCGGCGAATTTCCCATTGAATTAGCATTGAAAAATTCAATTTTTAGTCATTTAAAATCACTGTTGCCAAATCAACAATGGCATGAGAAACTTTATTTATTTAAACATATTTGAAGCAAAATAATTTTTCATGAATCAGTTTGGAATGACGTCATCAAATGTAGCACATTTGATTCTTTGATTATTCATTAATTATCTACCAAGAAAGCAGCAAGGCATACTTTTGCATGCAATTATGCTTAGTTTGAATTTACATTTTTAGCCTACTTTTCTTTTTTTAATTCGAAAGAATTAAAAAAATGAAAACGTAGGTATTGACTGCGTCGATGTCCGTCTGTCCGTACCCCCCTTCCAAAATCGGTTCTAATCATCGGATCTTAAAAATTCTTTTTTTGTTAGAAAGCTATGACCTCAGATACCCACTTTCATACTTTTGTCCGTCTGTCTGTACGTCCGGACGACATAAATCTACTATCTGTCGGCGAATTTCCCATTGAATTAGCATTGAAATTCAATTTTGAGTCATTTAAATCACTGTAGGTATTGAAATGCGGTGATGTAATGTCGTCTGTCCATCTGTCTTCTGTTCGTATGGCTGTCTGTTCGTCTGTCTGTCCGTCTGTCTGTCCGCCTGTCTGTCCGTTTGTCTGTCTGTCTGTACCCCCCTTCCAAAATCGGTTCTAATCATCGGATCTTAAAAATTCTTTTTTTGTTAGAAAGCTATGACCTCAGATACCCAACTTTCATACTTTTTGTCCGTCTGTCTGTACGTCCGGACGGACATAAATCTACTATCTGTCGGCGAATTTCCCATTGAATTAGCATTGAAATTCATTTTGAGTCTTTAAAATCACTGTAGGTATTGAAATGCGGTTGATGTCCAACTGTCTGTCTGTCCATCTGTCTGTCTGTTCGTATGTCTGTCTGTTCGTATGTCTGTCTGTTCGTATGTCGTCCGTCTGTCTGTCCGCCTGTCTGTCCGTTTGTCTGTCTGTCTGTACCCCCTTCCAAAATCGGTTCTAAATCATCGGATCTTAAAAATTCTTTTTTTGTTAGAAAGCTATGCCTCAGATACCCAACTTTCATACTTTTTGTCCGTCTGTCTGTACGTCCGGACGGACATAAATCTACTATCTGTCGGCGAATTTCCCATTGATTAGCATTAAAATTCAATTTGAGTCATTTAAATCACTGTAGGTATTGAAATGCGGTTGATGTCCCAACTGTCTGTCTGTCCATCTGTCTGTCTGTCCGTATGTCTGTCTGTTCGTCTGTCTGTCCGTCTGTCTGTCCGTCTGTCTGTCCGTCTGTCTGTCCGCCTGTCTGTCCGTTTGTCTGTCTGTACCCCCTTCCAAAATGGGTTCTAATCATCGGATCTTAAAATTCTTTTTTTGTTAGAAAGCTATGACCTCAGATACCCAACTTTCATACTTTTTGTCCGTCTGTCCTGTACGTCCGGACGGACATAAATCTACTATCTGTCGGCGATTTCCCATTGAATTAGCATTGAAATTCAATTTTTGAGTCATTTAAATCACTGTAGGTTATTGAAATGCGGTTGATGTCCAACTGTCGTCTGTCCATCTGTCTGTCTGTTCGTATGTCTGTCTGTTCGTATGTCTGTCTGTTCGTCTGTCTGTCCGTCTGTCTGTCCGCCTGTCTGCCCCGTTTGTCTGTCTGTCCTGTACCCCCCCTTCCAAAATCGGTTCTAATCTCGGATCTTAAAAATTCTTTTTTTGTTAGAAAGCTATGACCTCAGATACCCAACTTTCAAACTTTTTGTCCGTCTGTCTGTACGCCCGGGACGGACATAATCTACTATCTGTCGGCGAATTTCCCATTGAATTAGCATTGAAATTCAATTTTGAGTCATTTAAATCACTGTTGCCAAATCAACAATGGCATGAGAAACTTTATTTAAACATATTTGAAGCAAAATATATTTTTCATGAATCAGTTTGGAATGAGTCATAAATGTAAACATTTGATTCTTTGATTATTCATTATTATCTACCAAGAAAGCGGCAAGGCATACTTTTGCATGCAATTATGCTTAGTTTTAATTTACATTTCTTGTTTTTTAATGCAGTTCGGGTAGTTTCATTACTTTTGTTATTAATAAATATTTATTTCTTCAAACTACAATTAAATCACGAGTATGATAAATAATATTTAATTAATTTTCGAACGAATATTAAGGAAATAGTTGATTTTGGCTTTTAGAAGTTTAAATTATAGCTGGGTGCTGTTTTTTCCGATTTTTTTTTCTAATGTGTAAAAATCTATGTAAAAACGGCTGTTGATGATATTTACTTTGGACCTAGTTTTTTTTTTCCCGATTAGAACTTCAGTAAGTATTTAAGTAACAGGAAGTAGGCTATTTTAGTTCTTTATGACTTCTTATTTTTTTTTTAAATGCAGTTCGGAGTTAGTTTCATTACTTTTGTTATTAATAAATATTTAATTATTCTTCGAACTACAAATAAATCACGAGCAGATGATAAATAATATTTAAATAATTTGCGAAAGAATATTAAGGAAAATAGTTGATTTTGGCTTTTAGAAGTTTAAATTATAGCTGGGTGCTGTGTTTCTATTTTTTTTTCTATGTTATAAATCTAGTTCGTAATAATGATGATTTTTAAATTTAAGTGTTTGTTGCATTAAACTGTTCTCATAACAGCTGGGGCCAGCACGTTTTCATAAAACAGCATCTCATTAAGACTTATAATTCAATTGATTAGTGCACACATTTTATATATTAATGAATGTTGTTTAAATATTAAATGCTTGATGCTTATTGCATTTAAACTATGGTTCTATGCATTGAATAATCAATAAAGTGAGTTTAATTATGCAAAAAATGCAATTCTGCAACCATTTTGCGGGGTAAATGACGATAATCTAAAGTCAGCATGGTCCGATTTTGTTTAGAAGAGGGGAAAACTTCACAATAAGGGACGTCCATAAATTACGTGACTTGTTTGAGGGGGCGAGGTTCTAGCCGACTATCACCAAATCAGGGGGGGGGGGGGGGTCGTCAAATATCGCGTTATTTTCCCCGTAAAAATCAAAGTAAAAATTGCAAAAAATGGAGCAAAATTCCCGCACAAAATTTTCTGAATTCAAAAATTGGATCAAAATCTTACATGATATATTTCTCGCGGCTCTCCGAACTGTACTAAAAAGTTTTAGGTGAAAAGAACGACCCGTTCTTTTATATAGATTCGATTGGCGTCCCCTTCTTTCTTCTCTTTTTATTAGTTTCAAGTTAGATCAAAGGTGTGTCAATTTTCAAAACGTGTTCAAATTTGTTTCACACTTCGCAAAAAAAAAGAAGACAAAATATGCATCGTTTCCAATGTATTTTCTCACATCTCCGAATGCAGCTTTCTGTTTTGATTATACAAGCTTGGGTGGCATCGGTTTATTATTTGTTTTGAAGATTCCTGAGTATCAACCGTCCAAATATAAATTTCGGTTTCAGAAAAAAGCGTATCCCGGGTCTGGTGTCTTCTTTTTTGATGACTCCATTCCCCATAATTCTGTTCTTGGTGTCGGGGGGGGGG